>JAULJZ010067890.1:0-13213 GCA_032270985.1 Heliamphora pulchella | reverse complement strand
TTCTTTTTCCTCTAAACTTAATTTACAAACATGGCAGAAAGAAATATTGGTAAACAAAGAATAGACCAGATTCAAGAGATGGCATTGATCGGAAGTATTTATTTGAAACCAAAAACCTTTTAGCCTAAATCCAACGTATCCTGTGTTTACTGCCAAGGCAAAAGAATCAGAACCAGCTCTACTGAAAACATGCAGCAGTATCAAAATAACCAATATCTATCTCTCCTTAAAAAATTATATTTCTTAGTATTTTAATCATTTTTAGAGTCAACTACAAATTGCATGCCTCAACCTCAAATCTAGTTTGTTTTGTCCATTGTCACTGCTTGACTAATACACTCGAGGTATGTGGTCTTTTTACTCACCAATCTCTGGCACTTAGCATTTCAATTTCTAAAAACTACTTTACAAAACAAATTGAAGAATTCATTAGTTTCTAAGGGTTCGCCCCTGTTTGGACCCACCCGACACAGGAAATTCGAGATCCACAAGACCTGCGCACCTGGCAAGTGTTATAACTATAACTACAGTTTGAAAAGATTACCGAAGCTCAAGCAACAAAGTTAGGAGAACAAAAATAAGAAACTAAACACTTAACCAAGCAATATTCTGAACAATTATGTCTTATGTGGATACATAAAAATAGTCGCTCAGGTGGTAGGAAAGGAAAATCACAATGCTTGATCATGTTGTAACGTGCATTATGGCACTTCACCACAGTAATCTCTGATGGAGATGATGCAATGAAAAAAAAAAGTTGAAATAGCTGACACCCAGAATCTGAACCACAGGATGTGCCTCCTGAGTCATGAACTATTGTTAGATGAGTTTAGAGCTTGATAAAAAATGGAACAAAATCCTGTGAATGGAAAAAGACAAAAAAAAAAAAACATCAGACCTGCACAAATACAATTTCTTTCTAGTGAAAAAGATGGCAATGCTAGGGATTATTGTGCTTGAGTTACTAAATGGCAAACTTAATAAAGTTTTAAGTTAATTAAATGCATTTCATCCAAAGTCTATGTATAGAAAAATATTTTCAAATCAGTAAAAAACATGGGCAGAAAGTCCTTTTATCCCCTTCACCTTCCTCACATTTGTATTGTTAGTCATGGTAATTAGCCAAGTTGTTGTTGTTGTTGTTGTGTACAAGTGACGATTTTTGGTTCCAAGATCCAAATGGTGACCCAAATGGGGTTTATTGGGTAAAGAGGGTTCATATGATCCACTGCACCTGCACCAGCAGCTTGTGGATGGGTCAGATCATATAGTCTAATGGGAATATGTGTCTGTATGATAATTTGTGTGCAAAATTCCACACTAGTTCAAGGACCATTTGTGGGGATGATTTCGATCTTCTAGACAAACTTATCTTCTCCAATTTCCTTTACCAAGTGCTAACATTTTTCACTTTTAGATTTCGAAAGTCAAATAGGTAAGCATTCCGCATTGCTTTAGGTACTTCTTTAAGAACTGATTTCTCTTAACATGGAAGAAGAACGGGGAGAACGGGGACAAAGAGGGGGTTGCCGTGGCGAGTGTGTCTGGGACGCACATGGGTAAAAATGAATTTTCCAATGTTTCTGACTGATCTATAAATTAATTTCTACATATGGACTTGAGAAGAACTTTTCCCAGTTAATAGACTTAATCGTAATAAGTTTGCCATTTATTGCCTTAAGTAGTAACAATCCTGATCAATAATGCAGTAAATATAGTTTTTTTTTCTTAACAGGGAAATGGAAACTTTATGAAGTTGAATAATGTGGAGTTGTTCTGTGTTCACTGACCTTAACGTGCAAACTCCAGACTGTGGAAGGGGGTGGTTTGCCCCAAGTATCAGTTGATATGATTGGGATAGAAGCAGCCAGAGTCATAAGGTGCTTTTATGAACTGAAACTCTTGGAACTGGCTATTGCCATTACTATGAAAGCCCAATGAATGCACACGGGACATGGCAGTTGGTTGTTCCACTCGCATGTATTGTGATGAAGAAGCAAGCGTTACATTCTGTGGTTCTGCATGCAACATCGGCTGGGCCGCGCTACTTTGGTTTACCTGAATGAAGTGCTCCAATGACGTGGGTTCAGGCTCATTCAAACCCCAGGAATTTGTTGACAGAAGAGAGAGAGCACGCCGAAGTTCTGGTGCTACATCCAAGTTAGAAGTAATGGCAGGTGGCACTAGATCTGTAAAAGATTCATGTAAAATAGCAACAGTAACATCAATATGAGCACTAAATGAGAACATAAACATTAAGTACGAAAAGCTTCTGAAATGTAGAAAACATGGGCCGGGCCCACAGGGGAAACCAGTAATGAATCATCATATTGTAAGCTTATGTGTGGTTGCACTTCCATGCAAGCAGTGACAGTATTTTAGGGTTTATATTAGTTGCTCATGTTAGAGCAATTTTTTTCTTTTCTAGATATTTTTGTGTGTGTGCGTGCGTGCGCTTATCTTAATTTATTTTTAAGCTCCTTTCCATATCATTCACGCAATAAGTAGTAAAGGTGAGAACAAAAAATGTCTAAATTGGGTGAAGACCCAAGACTGATTATCAGAATCACCCATTTGTTTCCAAGGTTTCACCAGGCGATAATAAGGGGACACACCATAGTGGCAAAAAATCTTAGGTGAATATAGGCCCCGGTTATTTAAACGTTTGCCATGTTCCTACTGTCTAAATGGTATACAATGCGCCCAACATAAGCATGTCAAGAACTAAACATCACAGAACGAGATGGATGAGCAGGGCTGCAAGAAATCTAGGGTAGCAAATGCAAGGAACACAAAAACGAACTGCTGAAGACTGATTACATTTGTTAGGGAGTCCTTTAGTTCTGTCTTCATGAAATTTTTTGTATTTACGCCAAGTAAGGGTATTTTTATAATTTGTATAATTCAGCCTTTAGCATTAATCCATCATAACACATAGGTTGTAGGGGTTTATTATTCAGCCCTAATCCAATTTTTTCCAACTTATTCTTCTCTCTACTCTTATCTTCTTCCTCATTGATAACACAAGCCTCAATAGTTTACAAGTTACCTTGGTATCAGGACTCTCCGATCCAATCCAAGAACGGATCATACAACTTTAAGATTGTTGGAAGGCGATGATGATGTGTTAACATCATTATCTATACGATACTGTCACTGTGACATTAGCATTGGTACGGAGTCCTATGTTACATGGAACACAGATCATTCCAATACGAGAAACGGGAATAGGAATGCAAACGTGATACGCCACATGCTCTAAATTATGGTACGACAGAGGTAGGTTTCTATATATTAAAATATAGAAATGTACTTTTTCTAAAAGATAAACATCACATGAAATATAGTATTACCTTTTAAATTATTCATGTAAAACACATTTCTCAAAAGCATTATAACCAGTTTTCTTACATATTGCCTAGGCAAAGCTCCACTTTCTCTAAGTTCTAGTTTATTACATTTGAGTTTTTCTTATTTAGAAAATACCAAAGAAAGAAAAATGAAAGACTTGGGGGAACGCTTTAGAACGCTGAATTCACCATTTTCGAACAAAAGTGTATATGTTTCAGAATATGCATTCCAAAACGTAAATCGCTAGAGTGTTAGCATTTTCTAGTAACACAAGTACGAGTGATGAGGTGCGACGAACATTTTATCTGACTCAACTCTTCCTCTTGATTATAGCAGTGAGTTTTCTAGTATTGTTTGAAGCCATTTGAAGTGGTTTTCTAATGTGCTTTTTTATTTTTAGATTATCTTTTAGATTTTAAGACTCGATTCATCGATCTATTGTTTGACAACTTCTTCTGTTTTGATGCTTGAAATTGGTTCAATAATATTGTTTGGAATCTAGTATTGAGGTTGATTGTTAATGTGTTAAATTATTCAACTATTTTTGTGCAAATCTCACTCATCCACTTTGTTTGCCTGCTTATTTGTTTGCTTTTTTTTGTTGCATAGTGATTCAATTTGTGATGACAGTTGGCTTAGGTTTTGGTCCTAGCTACTGATTTTGCCTTCAATTGTTTCTGATTTGGTAAGTTTCTCTTCGATTTGACATATGTTTGGAAAATGACAATTCTATTGGCTTTACTTGGCTTGGGCACTAAGGAATTTTTCATTAAAGCTGAGCTGAGAGCAGACCACTACCATTTCAAGATGATGATTTTTCAGATCAATAAAGGTTAGAACCGTTGGATGGTCCAACTTATTTGGCACGGGTAATGTTGTGAAGTTTTTTTTTTCCTTTTTTGGGGGGGGGGGGGGGGGGGGTTGTTAGACATTTTTTCTAGCTTCACTCGTTTTTATAGTTCTAATAGCTAAAACTACACAAATTACATAGGTCATCTTGTTAGAGTCGGGCTGCTCACCCGTGGAGGAGGCTTGAACCAAAAGCTCTTGCTATTCATTTCGCAACATTTGTAGCCTCCTCTCGAGGCCCTTTATTCCTTTCCATCACGCACATGCAGTCTCCTACAACGGCAGGGTTCACTGGGCACAAGTGTCACGACCTGTTTGATCCGTTCAAGCACCATATCAATGAAACTTGGCAAGCTTGTCTTGCTTGCCATCATCCTTGTTTTGGCGTGAGTTTCTTATGAGTCAGGAAGTCAGTCGTCGCCACAGTATCCGTCTTGACTACGAATTATAACCTGCCTCCAAGTTCTAGCCTGATCATTAGGAATAGCGAGACTGCTAGCTTCCTCAAACTGTGAAAACTTAGGAAGATTCATCCAAAAGTCGTGCCACAAGTCAAAGAGTATATCCTTCATAAAACCGAGTTCCTCTGTATGGTTTTATATCAACAATGGGTAGCAAACATTGTGCCAGTATGGAGACGATGACTATAAGCTTTAAATGATACCCCTCCACCCAAGGGGATCACAAATTTGCTGACTGGGAATAAGATAATTCTACTGTTATGGGACAATAAAGGTATAATTTAGAACCTCATATTTATTGAGTTTTGTGATACATTTTAAAAAAATTGAGATTTTATTGCCACGTTTTTTTCCTAACAAAATAATGTTTTGTCGGGTGTATGAGCTTTGTGAAAAGATTTTCACTATTAAGCAGTCTGAAAAATCCCTATCTGAATACTGCAATGTTCTTAAAATTTGTGAGATCAATTGTTACGGTATGATCCATTTACCAATTATTTGGAAAAACATAAAAGGCACTAGAAAAACTTTATAATTACATCTTTGCTTTGGCTTTAAAGACCAAACTCTTTCTAGCTAAATTTTACCCACTACTCTCAATGCTTGGTTGTTATTCGCATCATGGGACATATCTCTACTATGTCTATCTCTTTCTCCACTTTTTTAAACTCTTCTACCTTAGTTTCCACTAATAGTAAGCGTAATAATTCTAGTATTGGTTTTTTAGGTGGTCATGGAAGTCGGAATTTATGCTTCTCATTGATGATGGCCAAGGTAACAAGAAATGTGATTATTGTAGTGCTACTAACCATACTCAAACCTATTTGTCGGATGAAATGGTGGGGGTGTTTGGCAAAACTTCTGCTGTCAGCTTTTAACTTTCTGCTACTAATTTTAATAATAAGCTACAATTTTCTCCAAACACTAACAACTTCTGCTACAAGACATAACTTCCTATTTTAGCTATTAGCTAACACATTTACCAAGCACTAACACTTCTACTACAAGCTACAATCTATAAACTATAAATTTCAACGATTCCAAACACCATCTATAATGCAAATCATCTGCATCATTTGATTGATAGTTCTATGTAATCACAGTCACAGATGACTTCTACTCTACCTAGATATTCATCTATTGGTCCTGATTCTAGTTCTTGTAATATCCTTATTGCTCAACTGAATGAACTTGTTCATCCGTCACATACTATTCTATCCTATTCCTTCCATCCTATCTCAGCCAATTCAAGTAATATCGTATTCATCTTAGGTAATTGATTTTTGAACTAGCTCTCATATATCTAGCAAATTCTTATTTAGACTTACACTTCTGCTGAACATTATATTATTTTAGCTGATGGGTCTTCTCATTTGATTCTAACAAAATACAATTAACTGAAGTGCTACATTGCTTCATAACATTTTCTAGTACTAGAAAGATGATTGATTTGGAGAATGAAAATGAAGATCTATATTATGTTAGATGCCAAAAGTGTCATCTAAAGGGTGTTCCTAGACGAGAGTTACTATAAAGACCTTCCTCTTTCGTATCTATAATTGGTTTTAGTTGTGATGGAAATAGTGGTTCTGTCTATTCTACCCTTGTTGGAGATAATCTTGTTATTTGGCATAATAAAGAGTAGAATGTTGTAACTTGCTCTAGTGCCAAATTGAGTATCGTGCCATGGCTCATATTGCTTCTAAAATATTGTAGGTGTGATCCCTTCTTCAGGATCTTTGGCATTACGATTCTTGCATTTATCAATGTTGATAATCAAACTGCTATATTTATTGCTAATCGTCTAATTTTTTATGAGTGTAACGGATATATTGAGATTAATTTTTACTTTATTTGAGATCTTTTGATGCACAAAGAGATTATAACTCTTTACGTTTGCACTGGTGGTCAACCTAGTGATATCCGTACAAAGCGTAATTGATTTCCCTTTTGTACTGGATTTCTTTAGCCCGAGCTCCTTCCTAAATGACTCTTTTCCAAGATGGGCATATTCGACATGTATACTCCAACCTTATGAGGAGTGGAGTGTTACCAAGTGAATTTCTTTAAGTTGTAGTTATATTTTGAATTTACGTTGAGTAAGGATATCTTGGTAATCTGTGTAATTTTGCCTTTAATATAAATACATTATAAGGTGTAAGGAATCATTATGCAACCCTAAACCTAGTCTTTCCAACTTATTCTTGTCACTCCTCTTCTTACTTGCCGATTACATAATCCTAAATCCTTCTATAATTCAACTATGTTCTAGTTGAAAGTGTTTGGAAGCTAGAGGAATGCCAAAAGAGTGGGCCTTTTGGTGTTTGGGGAGTGGGGGGGGGGGGGGGGGGGGGGGGGGGGGGGGGGGGGGGGGGGGGGGGGGGAAGGAGTGAATTTGGGCTGAAGTATGGCATATACTTACCTATCGATATGGATCTAAATAGAACTCAATTGCATGTGTTTGCCTATCAGATCCCTGTAGGAAATGTAACTATGTTGAGTAAAACCAAAACTAAGTTGCAAATTTATGACTCAATTCTTTAAAGCTAATTATGTATTTTTAAATACCAAGAGGAAAAACAGATGGGGGAAATTTCATGCTAACAGAGACGAGGATATCATACCAACATGAGGAGGACTTCCAAAATGGATTTCTCTCATCAGTGGGCATGAACACAATAAGGGAAATGCACCCATGCTAAAACCATAGACAATGATATGAAAAACAAAGCTGGGGGACCAATGATGACAAATAAGCATAGGAAACTAGCCCTAACCTTACAACCATCTTCCCCCTCCAAAAAAAAAATAAAAATAAAAATAAATACTGGCTACAATCATTCCATGTTAGGAAGAAACAGAATAAAGGAACCAATCATATCATCCACAACAAAAGGCTTAACCAAACAGATAGAATTACAAGTGCAAGCACATGAAGGGTATTAAAGTTCCAAAACATTTAGAATGCCAAGGGGCAATCTGGTAATGGGATCCTTATCGTATAACCATCAGTAAGTGCATAAGATAATTATAAATAAACAACACACACACACACATTTATATAAATGCGCGCGCGCGCGCGCACAGAGAGAGAGAGAGAGAGAGAGAGAGAGAGAGAGAAGGGAGTTCATGAGTCAATTCCAAAGAGAGGTAAGAAAAGGTTATCTGCAATCTGAGAAAAATGTGCTCCTAAACTCTAGGTTGGAAGATGAAAGTAAATGTTTCTTTCAGAATAAGCTAAATAATACACTGGCCAACTTGCTGAAATTTTATACATAGCATAACCAGTTGACAAATGAAAAGATAATTCCCTTTCGACACAGTGACATTAGTACCGTACTAGTTAACATCGGCAGCTATCTAAGCCAATAGAGGAGGTTGTGATGGCTGTTGCAGGACAATCATATTGGAGCCATGGTGACAATAAGGGCTTGGTTCCAGTGGTACTGGTGTCAAAGATGCCAGGCCAGAAGTGAAGACTTCTACCCTGAAAAGGTTAATAGTATCCCCAATGGTTACATGTCACTACAGGTACTTTACCCCAGTGGGAAGGAGTTGGCAGGCTGGGGCTGATGGTAAAAATCCAATAAAAACGTGCAGAAATATTTCAGGTTGAAAAGTCGACTAATGTCATCTTGTACCAATTGATAAAATTGTGTTTGATTTGTTGGTATGGATTTGCAAGGAGCTATGAGATTTATTTGGTCTAACCACACAAACATAAATTACAAATAACAAAGCAACCACACCCTAAGAGAAGACTCCCGATTCTTAAGTGGAAAATCTCCAAAGGGTAAAAATCAAAAGATATAATCCAACCACAAATTCACTATATCCACAAACAAAAATACAAGTCGCAACTTACAAACCCTACACTAGCCGAATCCATACGACTCTAGTGTGGAATCCACAAATTTGCGGGTGTGCTTCTTGTACTGACCAAATATATGATCATCTTTCTTCAAAGGATGGTTGGGTCTAGAATCCACGACACCCCTAGAGGTACCACAAACTGGATAGATCCATCACCATCTTAGAGAGTAATCAACTACTAGCGCTAGAGTATATAGCCTCTTTTCTTATTCTCTAAGTACGTTTGGTTTTCCCCTAAACATATTTACAATGGAAAATGCCACGGAAGACTTGAAAACCAAATTGGGATGTTTGATGAAAATACAAACAAAACAGAAAATTTGAATAAATCGAATCTTGGTGCCTTCCGTTCGAGCGGCCGTCAAGTGCCCAATTGGTAGAACTGAAATCGAGCTCTGGAAACACATTGCTTGACGCCCACTCGAGTGGTTAAGTGGCCAATGGACAGATTGCACACTTTGACTGAATCTACTTGATTTTGCTTCCCGACTTCAACCATTTGTCACGAGCCTCCTGCAACACCTTGTACCTTGACTTCAGTGAATGTCTTGCTTGCCAAGAATGGTAGGCCACTAAAGACCAAATCTAATACAACTTCCCTAACCAAATAAACTTTTAAAACTATACAATCTCTAATAATCAATTATAGCCCCAATACCAAATAGATATACAACTCGATTGGGTTTTGACCCCGGGATTGCCAATCTAAACTCAGACTCTAGATCCCAACACATGCTTTGTTGTTTTGGGGAGATGATTTCTAAACTCTAGCCTGCTATTGTTGGATGTTGATGCACGTGTTTTTATTTGTACAAATTCTTATTGCAGTAGTTATGACACAACAAAACTTTGTCTAATGCTACCACTATTCAGTCAAATACATTCGAAGTGAAAGAGAGGAAATGTACCATGATTAAGAACCCGGGGTGTTGCGCTATGGAAAGACGAGATCCTCTCTGAGTCAAGGCGTAGCATAGAAATGGAATTGGGAATCTCATTGCTGGACAAATGTCGCTGAATATCAATGCCTGCAGTTTTTGCAGGTATACTCAAAGAATCTCTGGACTGTGCAATCTTAAAGTTGCAAGCATTTTGCCATGTGTGGTGTGGAACAGGGGTCGGGCCTCTATTCAACAAAAGGTTCATCTGGTGTCTCCCATCTGTGCAGGTGCAAAAAAACAGAGGGGAATGACTTGTGGACATGTATAAAGCCCTTTATGCTTGTACAATTGATTATTGAAAGGGTACAATAGTGCATATAAAAGAGAGAAAACAATCTAGTGATAGAATAGAAATTGCATGAAAAGAACATATCAACCGGATATTTTGGGGGCAAATAAACAAAAACTGATGCAAAGAGGTGTCAACCACAATTTCCACATGATGAAGATGAGTAAATGCAAGGTAACAAAAGCATATTCAGTTATATTCATTATCCATGACAACAGAAGTAGCTTTAAAGTTTTCAGAGTAAACAAATCACCATTTAATGATGAAGCTCTCACAGAGTTGAAGTGGATTGCATCCGGACGTGGCCTGCGGCGCCGAGCATTGTGATCAGAGAGGCGCCGACGACAACTTCGCTTCTTATCATCAAAGTCCGCCAAATCATGGAACCTTTAAAATTGTTAACCAAATAGATTTGTCAACGTCCTTAAAACAACCTTTCAAATATCGATGACTTCAGGCAAAACATTGAATGCACAAAACAATAACCAGATAAGTGAAAAAGGATATGAACAAAGTTAATTTGTGAAAAGAATTCAATGAACAAACAGTCAACTATCTGTTCTGCTAATTCGGTTCTTTTCACTCAACTTAGATGCCTCCAAGAAAAACTTGCCTGCTGCACTGCTGGCAAAACCTGCGCTCCATCCCAGCTACAATGACCCGTGGACTTTTAGAATGATTTTCGCAGATTCTATGCCGGCGATGGTAATCTTTAGCTGACTTTAGGTCAAGGTTGCATCCTTCAACTTGGCAACGCGGGTTCTGTGTACTGTGGTAAGATGCCCGAGGTTTCTTTGTTGTAGTTACAGATGCTGTAGGAACTACAGAAAAAGACACGTTCTTAGATGTGTTGGCAGCACACATGTCCTCAAAGTACGTCCGCTTACCCAGCTTCAAACCAATCATAGGATCACCAGAGTTTTCAGAAGCCCCCAATGTCGAGAAATTCCCATTGTCGTCCACCCCAGAAAATTCTTCCTTCTGACAATAAACTTTCGGCAACCCATCAACAGTGCTGAAAGTCTTCATTCCTTCTTTCAGTGAAGAATCGGCAGAAGCTGAGATGGAGCTCTTAGATGAAGAGTGATACCCCAAATCCGAGCCCGAGAAACCTGCACCAGCAGATGAATATAGAGATCCATTTTCAACTCCGTCTCCGTCAATCTCATGGCTTGGAAGTTGTACCTGTTTGGGAATTTCAACCGTCTTGCCACTAAACAGCGCTAGATTCTCCCAGTCCCACTCCGAGGGAGTTTTTGAGTTCCAATCCATTTCTTAAAGCAACCTCATAAGTTTAGTTACTCTCCCTAGATTGTGCTAGCGATCTTCTCAATTCCGCAATGGATGCTGCATGCAAGATCTCCTAATAAGTTTAAAAGCCGCTACGTTCCTTATACGAGGAAACAAACAGAGCAATGGTTAGATATGAAATGACACAATCCAGAGCAACGATGACACCGGCAGCTGATAAACATGATTATCATATATGACACTGACATAAAATCACAGTATAAGCAGGACCATACCTTCACAAACTTAATCACGAGTTTGCAGGTTTCAGAGCGCTCGGTATAAGGAAGGTAGCAATACGTTTTGTGCTCCCTTCAGGAAAATATGAGATTGCTCGTTCCTCGAACCTAGAAGAGACCACCCATGCACACCACTATTGCCAACAGAGGCAGATAAAAAGAAGGCCGGTAACTAAACACGAGAGGAAGTCCCAATAAAATTGTAGACTACGAGTTTCGAGTCTCGACCCATTAGTTTCTGAGCACTTGAATCTCTCTTCCTACCAAACATACTAGTGTAATTCAACCTAGCAACCTCCTCCACATGGACTCTTCTGGATTCCTATTTGGCCTAGACAAAACAAGCCCAGCTTATTCATTAGGATGGTCCAGCCACACCGTTGCCCAAACCACCACCACTCAAACACTAAACACCTGATCACTACCATAATCACTCAAATAATACCTAAATTCAAACCACTTACAGAATAATGTAGTATGTAAGTTTGCCCAAATTGTCATTGAAGCCCATTAATAACATCAGAAACAAAATTTAACTCTCCCACTAACACAGATTCACAAGAAAAAAATCTGACTCACTGTTAACAAGCACATGGCCTTTTTGTCATATGAAGTTGATTTTACATCATTTAAAAGACTGACAATCATTACATCCCCTGCAATCTACTCTCTCATCTCTCTCTCTCCTTCTCTCCCTCTCTCCAATAATTTCTGTAGAGATATTACACCATTCTGGCAAAAGTTTCTTCTGTCTTAATAATACCTACCTCTTAAATCTGGTTGTTGAACGAGCATTAAACTAGAGCTTTTGTCTACTGCCATCAACATCTAGCAGCAATTGATCAATCAGCCCACTTCACTTTAAACAATTACTGAGTCCAATAAATCAAGTTCAAACTCAGTTCTTCAATGCAGCAGATGATAATAGGTGATCATAAGATACAAACGTTTTACTAGTTAAGGTTTCCTGAACAGAATTTACACTTCAAGGTCCACCTGTAATTTCCACCCAAAAAACCTTTGAAGTAAAGCATCGCTCAACCTTTTCCAGGTAATAAGTACATACATATATTCGCAGACACCAAACAGGATTGAATATCATCCATTCTGGGCTGTGTTTTACCAAACATGGCACTGAGATAAAGCACAACAATTGCTGAGCCATCTCTTTAATTTTTTTTTTTTTTTAAAAACCCATATCATGTTTAAAACAATTTAAAGTTTTCAACCTCAAGCGGTTAGAGCTTTGTCTGCTTGGAACAATCAGTTCAAGAAAATAAAACAAAAAAAACTTGTTCTTAATGTTTACTAATTTGTTTAATGAAAACGTTTTCACTGTTACAGTTACAAAATTAACCATGTATATGTATTGCTTGCACCAAGTGAACCCATAGACCACTCTGCCTGTCTGTGGGCCTTACAATTTAATATCCAGACACAAAGGTCCTCTTTTTTAGGTTTCCCAGCTTTCTGCAACCATATGCAGACAAAAAAAAACTCAGTAAGATTTCCAATATAACATAATCTCAGTGCCTATTTCCCCTAAAAGATAATGTTGCCCACCGCCCACTGGTTCATAGCTTAACAAAGATAAAAAAATAAATATCAATGCACACTTTGTACAAATACATATACATGGTTAATTTTGCAAACATATATTAGATGAGGATGAAATATTTTCAAAATCAATACAGTTTTGGAGGTGAAACCTATCACTATCACTTTTAGTCTTTTACGGATATAAACACAAAGTTAACGGTTGTGCCATTGATGTTACTGGCTTTGACTATTTGAATTAGGGCCTTTTCTTTCTGTAAGTAGAGAAAACAACTAAAGAAACATGCTGTGTCACTCTTTCGTACCAAAATTTTAAGTTCTCCGAAACTGGGTTTGTTTTTTCACTCGGAATGTAGGGTTTTA
>JAULJZ010067869.1:0-12301 GCA_032270985.1 Heliamphora pulchella | reverse complement strand
ATCCACCGTAGTCTTGGAAAATTTCCACCACTCTCTAGCATCTTCCCGCAGTTGGAACACCACAAATCGCACACGCAAAACATCCTCCTCGATATCCAAAGTATCGAAGATAGCTGTGGTCACTTCCAACCACTCAGCAGCAACCTTGGGGTTCGGCTCCCCAGAAAAGGTCAGAGGATCTAACCGCCGAAATTCCCTCATAGCCACAGAGGCTCTTGGCTCAGGAGCCCTCACTCCAGCCTTGGATGCCTCAGCCACAGCTCTCATAGTGGCAAGCATCTCCTATATGACGTCAGCACCGCCCACCTATTCTTGTGGGGCATGAACGTCTCCCTCCTCTAGAACCTGAACATAAGCACGACCTCGGCCACGACCTCGTCCCTGCACTCCCCGCGTGGACATAATTCTATATAAAGCAGATAACGAGATAAGCTTTCATACAACATGCTACTGTGTAACATAAACACATAAGCATGTTAACACATAAACACTTAAGGTGACGCAACACATCTCACATACCGAGGAGAATCAAGAAGACAAACGCGTCAATTTGGATAACCTATTCGGATTCCTTGCTAGAAAACACGTCGGCCAAATGCATCTCTAACTTGGCTCCCAAATTTGTTAATCCAAACGCTCGAAGGCAAGACTAATCCATTTCAAGACCCAACCTCCATACTCATAGATACACCAACTATCATGCTTATCAAACTATCAGCATGCCACAAAAAATATTTATACACCTGAAAGCAAGCATCATTAATCAACTTCATCAGGTGATAAACCCTCTTCCCATGGCTCTTAGGTATTCGAACCCAGATCTCTGATACCAAGTTGTCACGCCTCAAAACCTAGGGTCACGTGAAAATCCATCAAAACACTAGTTTTATGAAAATATATTTTCATACATTTAAATCCAACTGTTGAAATCAAATGAAAATCTAATATGCATCTCTCATAAATAGTAAACATACAGTTCCAACATATATACAGTATATCGCCTTATGGCGTACAAAACATGCCTTCAGGAACAGGTATACCAAAAGAGAAAACTATAAAAGTCTTTCGCCATTCGTCACCATGGGCACCACAAAATCTACTCAAGATCATTCTCCATATCATCACCTAAAAATGGTTTTGTATAGAAAATTCCACCCGTGAGTTGAAGCCTAATAGAAACAGATTATAAAGCTGTAAAGAATGATATGCAATCATATAGTGGGGGCTAACTCTACCACAAGTAAAACCAAGCATTAGAACTAATGCAAGCAACAGTTAAAGAAAACTGTATTCAAAACGTTATTTTCCACTCGGATCACACAACCGAGGAAATAGAAAAGGTATTGTCCACTCGGAACACACACACCGAGAAAAATAAACCGGTAAAATAGTATGCTCCACTCGAGCCACACAGTCGAGGAGAAAGAGGAAAACAATTTTCCCCACTCGGGCCACACAGCCGAGGAGAAAGAACAATGAAATCCTATGTACCGATTCCGTCATAAGGGGACAGATGTAGCAACTATAGACTCCTTCCCCTTTACCCAATCCCTACCCATCGTAGGACCGGTTAGGTAAATGAAAATTCTACACGAAGCCACCACAACGTAAAAGATTAGTTTATGGTCCCAAAACCCGAGAGAATAAAGCACCCAACCACCTAGTTTACGGGGATTAACTCGAAGGACCATGGTACTTACTTGCGCACGTTTTCGGACTTCCACCGAGGGCAACTTGTGCCAAATACCCGTTATCCCGGTACATCTAGAGAATCATTTATCAAAACCAAACCTTTTTTCATAGTTATACATTAAACATGTATATCTAGATCCAATCCATCAACATGGAGATCAAGATCCATCCATCCACATGGAGATCAAAACAAAACATGTAACAAAAAAAACATGAGTTCAAAACTATACAACATATGTATAAGAAGATCTAATCCATCTACCATGGAGATTAATGCATGAAAATGCATGGTTTTCATCAAAAAATTTTAAAAGTTGAACCTCAACCCCATAGGTTAGCTCCAAACCTTTAAAAACATGATTTTTAAAGATATGCCCTCATCAACCGACGTTCAATCGACTGGATCCGCCCTACAATCGACTGAAAAGCACACTGGAATCCACGGCAAAATGCCCAACAATACTGTTCAGTCGACTGACCCCATGGATCAGTCGACTGAACCCACCAAACCATAATCCAGTCGACTGACCCCATGGGTTCAGTCGACTGAACTAACCCAGAAAAATGATTTTTGCTACGATTTTGCCATTTTGAACCTAAGATGAAGCCTCGAAGCTTCCATCTCACACCCATGAACTCACACACGCTCAAGCCTATCACCAAAGGCTTCAAACGAAACATCCAACACTGTTTTCATCCAACTGAAACGACGAAAAAAGGTTTTTAAACCAAAAACTTATTTTTCCCAAACATGAAACACCTTTTCATGAATATATAACGGTAAAGATGCATAAGATTACATACGACATCCTCTTACAACTTCAAAGTCCAGAATCCTACCTCGGTGAGTTAAGAACTCGACGCCTCGATCCGCGTGCAAAATCGGGCTTCGTCGGAATAAAATTATGTCCTGATAGATGCGTAGAGCACGATGCCTATAACAAGAATCGGCTTTTGATCCATCAAAAACTAAGCCCCGGGCCCCCGAGAAGTTAGAGAGAAGGCAGAGAGAAAACTTGAGGAAACTTAGGAGTTAAGTTTTGAAAATTTCTTTTGAAAATTTCTAACTCCAAATATTTATAGGCCTCCAAAATATCCTCTTTTTTTTTAATTTTCAAATTCGCACCGTAAATCCCTGCAACCCCCAGGACCAACCCCGCATGCTCAGATAAACTCGATCATACATCAAAACGCTTAAAAACATGTAGAAGCAAAAATTCTAAACATGCGTCAAAAGGCGTCGAATATATATATAATATAAAAAGAGACAGTACAAGGTCTCACAATTACCAAAATCATGAACTATTTTCTTGCGAAAACCATTCTTATAACCCCTTAGTAGATGCCTCAAATTACCCTTCAAGTGACATAAACAGTATCCATGGTGGGCTGATGGAAAAATCAAAGAAACGACTTCCAATAAACCAAGATTTCTATCGCTAAAAAATGTGATGTCTCGACTTGTTTGGATAATTAATGACAGTTGCTCTACAAACCATAGCGAATTGTCACTGTTCTCAACATCAACGATGGCAAAACAAATCGGGAACAACCCTGTGAGACACCAAAATTAAAAAAATAACACTAGCAAAGAAAATGATTGTATCTTCATATTTGGGGCATACCAAGTTTACATTAGACAAACATATAAATATAATAATAAAAAAAATGGGGATGAAAACCATTCACAGAATTTACCTTGATTACCATCTTTTGCAGTAGCAGATAACAATATACCCTTGTGCCTCTCTTTTAGGAATGTACCATCAAGAAATAAAAGTCAACGACAATGAGAAAAACCATACATGCATCAAATGTAATAAATAGGCGTTGGAAATGTCTATTAACAAGAACAATTGAACTGCTAGGATTGGTACTTTTTACAGCACCAATGTACCAATGTAGTTGATCAAATGCCATTGAATAATCCCCAAATATGTCCCCCTTGCTTTCTCAACGTCGCGCCAAGCTTTGTGATACCCAATATTCAGCCCATAGTTCGACTTGAACTCATAAACATCTATGGGGCGTTTTAGCGGCTTCATACGAACATCATCACATATCAAGCCGCCAACTAATTTTGATGTAATACGAGAATTAGTAGTTGTGCGAACCGCTGTACCACATGTATGTATGTTAATTAACTTTTTAATGTAAAACAAACCATTCGCAGAATGAACCCATGCATGAACCATCCATTTGCAATCTTTTTCCAAAAAGATACATTGAGCTGTAACACGGGAAGTGTCATTTTTAACATATTGGAACTCAAATCCAGACTCAATAGCAAACTTACAAAGAACGGTTCGAAATTCAGGAGCTCCACCTTTAAATTCTTAGCCGACTCTGACAATGCCCTTTGACTGTAAAGAAGATAACAAAACTTTCTCAGCATTGGGGCAGAACGATGCCAACACATTATTTCCCTTATCAAACTCCACTTTTCACTTCATTTGGTCAACATTCAATGCCATGTCATCTTGTAACAACCCGGCTCAAACCCTAGTATTACCGACGGATAGACAATGACAACCTAGGTCGCTATATGAATAAGAAAAATCCTAATTAGCCCAAAAATCCTAAGCAACCCGAAACCCTAATTTTGACCCGAAAGCCCTAAAAGAGACCAAATACTCAAAGACAAAACCCTAACACTTAGAAAAATCTCGGATCATCTTAAATTAAGTAAATAACATAAAATATTACATTAAAAATAAAAAATTCCCATAATTAAGGTAAAATGACTATTTTACCCCAGTACAGCAAAAAGTCGTAAAAATATAAAATTTGACACATGGACACCCAAAATCAGGTATTTGTATATAATTAATAAAACACAAAATAACAACAAAAATGACCAAAAAGCCCTTGTATAGCCGGCCACCTAGGAAAATGTGCCCAAAAAGCTACTTTTTGCCTTTTTAAGCTTAAAAATGAGAAAAATACATATAAATTAAGCATTATTTTGACCCAATACTTTTTATAGAAGTAATATATATATATATAGTAATTAATAATGTAGCTCAACAACAGCAAACAAATAATTATTTAAAGTCTCTACACAATAAATAAGTTAAATAGCCAATTCTAGTCAAACTAGCTTAATTTAGCTTAAAAGCCTATACTTATTTAATTAATTGCTTCAAAATTATAATAAATCACGAAAAGACTAAATTAATTATAAATACATTAATAAAATAGGTTTTAGTGGGTTTAGACACCAAAAAGGTACATAAAATTAATATTTTATGCAATTATATTTACAAAAATGTACCAAAATACAATTTAAGACCAAAATTAATTACCAAATTAGCTTTTTAGTCTCCCAAACACTGTGATGGCCGAAATTACACCTTCCCAAGGTTTGATTTTGTAAGCCTCAAGCCACTCCCACCTCCCACGCAACCAATAAGAGTTTTAAAAAATTCAAAATTTAATTTCATGTAATAATTATCCTCCATTTTAAAATTTTCTATAAAAACAAGACACAAGACCCCCCTCGATTCTCTTCATGCATTCGGCTGAGAGGTGAGAGAGAGAGTTACCCACACAAAAAATTTAAGTGTCTACAAAGAAGAAGTAGAGAAAAAGAAAGATGGAGGAGAGAAGAAAGAGGAAAGGCCCAAGGAGAAGCATTGAAGCTAAATCCACTTCTTCCTCAACATTTTAAGCATCAAAGGAGGTAAGCATCTCCCTTAAACCTTCTGATATTTTCCCTCAAGATACTTCTCAATCCATCTCTATAACTAACCTTAAGAAAAAGAAATAAAGAATAACTCAAAAAAAGGCGTTATAGATGCAAATAGTGGATTGCTAAGGTAAGATTGTGCTTTGTATGTGCTTGCATGTGGGTATTTTTGAGTTTTATGGCTTAAACACGTTCTAGAGTTTTGGTTTATATGAGTTTAAGACATACATGCAAAGAAAACACATCAAGGATGCACACCACACAAGCTAAGCAATTAAAACCCTAGGTAACCAAATATTCTAGGCTTACCGACTTTCTACCACCAACTTTAAAACATCATAACTAATTGTAGGAAAATGATCTTAAATTGATTTTTATTTCCCGACCTATCTTTTTGAGTTATCTTTCATGCAAAATTTATTTGAGGTGATTTCGTTGGGTAGAACTCTAGATATCTCATTTTTTTTCAAACAGTGTCAAATCTTGACCACTCTGAGTTACAGTCCTAAAAATCCTAAGTTACAGTGAGAACCGAGCTTTGGTCAAAACATAACACTTGTAGAGGAAATATTTATCTTTCTGTCCAACAAAATTGAGCCAAGAATATGAAGTCTTAATAGGTCAAAAGCCTTCCCCAAATAACTATTAAGGTTTAGTGACTGACAGACCTCTCTATCACACATTTTTGTGAGACCCAAAATCCAACTTTTTAGAAGCCAAATCCAAAGGTGGTAAACATGAAAAATGTTTCTAACATATTAAGCTAATCACTGAGCAAAAAGCAACCCAAAATACTCTCGGATGATACTCCAGAGGTTTTGAGCATTCTCTGTTAAAAACATACCCTGTAGACCCTTTTTAGGTTGACTGACCCTTTTTATAAATTGGCTAAATTCTCAAACTCTTTCCAAACAACTTGCCCTAGCACAAAACATGAAACTTGTAGAGGACGCCTTAAACTAACACCTCACCAAAATGCACTAGGATATAACCTTAGTGATAAACATGAAACTTGTAGGGAATATTTTTATCTAATTGGTGTTAAAATTTCAAAAATTAAATCTATATCTAAGCACTTTAAAACACTATTGAAACTTTAAAACTATAAATTAAACTTTTACCTAAAATTGGCTAAGTGTTCGAATGATGTGTTACATATGGAACATGAGTGTATGAACCTTATATGAACTTTTTAAGCAAATAGTGTATGAAATTGATACTTTTGATGAAATGAACTCATGCCGTTGGTTCGATTCTATATTACATAAATTGTGATTCTACGTCGCATGCTTGTACTTGATGCTTCACCAAGATATACCATGTGCCAGATCATATTCATATGTCATGCTATGATTAATTCTACATAAGAAGCATATTGCACATCATGAACATTCCTACATGTCATCTTAGGTTATCGGAGTCCCTTTCGTATCCTTCAATTGGGTTGAGTAACATGGAAATCATTTATTCAGTGGTTGTGGATCTAGCACGTCCTTGGTTGCCATATTGATATTAAATTGGAGGTGTTTTATTATAAAATGGGGAATTTAGGCACCATAGGTTCATCACTAGCTTTATTTAGATTTTGAGTTGACGCTTAACGAGTATCCTAGTACTTAATATGGGATTGTTGGCCCGTATAAGGGTGGCTGGTAACTGGGTGGCCCGCCCCCACACTGTTTCCATTGAGTAAAACGGTTAAGGCATGTAGTCACGGCAAGTGTTTAGCTTTCGCAACAAGGCTAGGATAGATTAAGTGATCAATGTACCATCAAGTCTACTATATAATTCCCGGCATGGAATTCATGATACTGTTCTGAAAGTACTTTGGGTTGGGCACCTGCATTGCATTCATCTGCATCACGCACTCACACTACTGTTCTTATATGTGCTCATCCTGTTGAAAATGCTAAATTGCCTATATCTCTACCCCCTTAAGTTTGCATTAGGTATTATACGATATGTATTGTAGAATATCTTATCGTGAGTTTATTAGACGATTTTGGGAATTTATTTCTGGGCTCCGGCTCATGGCATTCATGCCACATGTGAAGAAGAAGGATCCTTTGAGGAAGGAGTGTTCGTCGAGGAAGAAGACTACAAAGAAGGGAGAGAGTGACAGGAGCAGGTAAACCCAAACAATGCAGCTTGAAGACGTAGAATGTTTACTTTTTGAATCTTTTGTTCAATTTCCATGGGCATATGGCAACTTTTGTTGAAATTTTCTGGATAACTATAATTATTAAGTATTTTGAACAAACTCAAAACCGTTAATGATGTAGTAACTATCTTATGTATCTATGAATGTTCAGCTAGAATATGTCCCTTATTTGTAGTTACATATGTCTCGACATGCCCAGGGAACGGGGTGTCCCAGTTGGTATCAGAACCTAGGTTTAGTGAACCTTCAGGCCTTGGAAAATGGGAGATTGTGAGTTCTGTAGCGTAAAAACTCTGTAGAATGTCTGTACTATTAATTTAACACATATAATTTTAATAACTTAAATCTTTACCATAGAGTTTTCTTTATCTTCTCTTTTTAGGATGGCGTCCGACGCAAAACCAGCTGGGGAACCGTGGGCAGCACCAGAACCTAAAGACTCAGATCCCGAAGAAGATCCAGAAGAGGACCCAGAGGAGATACTTGTAGAGGAATAAGAACCTATCGATGTCGTCCCTTTAGCGTAGGTTTTTCTGAAAGAATAGCAGGCCAACGCAGATGATGAAGGTGATGAGATGGAGATAGACAAAGAACCGAACAAGGAAGATTTTGATGCTGATGATGATGAGGACGAGGACGACGATGAAGAAGAAGAAATGGCGATTGATTTCCCTTATGATCAGTTTGAGGCGCCACTACCTGAATCTAATGAAGACGATGCAACGGATACCGCCATTTACTATAGTCATCGCGAGTACCAAGGCTTCTATGTGGGGGATCGCGTGTATGCCAGGATTTGTTCGGAGCACATGTGCATGTGGAGAAAACTGGAAGCTTTTCTGCACTACCTAGGACCAGTACGTGTGATCGAAAAGTGTAGCCGAAGACTCTATCGCTTAGAATTCCCTCCTGGATTTAAAACGCGACTGAGAGATATGTTTACCATATGATGGATGCAGTATCAGAGGCCGACAGATGAGAGAGGAATCATCAATTTGCATGATCCGTCCACCAACTTTGACGACCCTAAGACATACCGAGAGACTCCGATCGCCATAACCAACAGAGTACAGATGGGGCCGAATAACGTCTGGCATGTTGAGGTGCAATGGCACTGCTACAACATTATCGAGGCAACCTGGGAACTCGAATCGATTGTCCACCACTTTTATCCACATTTGTTCGTTTAGATGTTAGCACGATAGTTTTATATTTTTTCCTCTTGACTTGAAGATTATATGTGTGCTGTGTGAACTTTGACAAACTTGTATTGACTATGAGTTGAAATAAAATGAAAATCTTTGATGTCAAATATCTTTATAAGTAGATTTATAATTGTCAACCTAACTCTACACTCTTTTTCTTTTATTCTAGAATGGCGGGTAAAAGACCTAATCACCGACAAGCAAACAGACCCACCAACGATGAGGTACCAGAACTAGCTCAAGTGCTACAAGAACTTGCCGCCAACATCAATCGCCCGCACGTACGTGACCGAGCCTCGTTTCTATTAGAATTAGGGAGGTAGTGAGTCCAGACGTTTCGAGGGGGAGTAGAATCGAGAGAGGTAGAGGAATGGCTAAGAGCAATCAAGAAACTATTCAACTCAATGGGAGTTCAGGATGAGACCGACCGGGTGGCCTTAGCTGCCCATCTGCTAGAAGGAGAAGCCGATCATTGGTGGACTCTGGTCACTAACACCCAGGAGGTAGCGACTCTGACGTGGGACCAATTAGAAAGCCTATTTTTAGGGAAATACTTCCCAGCCCCTTTCCGTTAAGGGTAGATCCGAGAATTCTTGGAGCTTAAGCAAGGGATAGTGATAGTGACGCAGTATGTGAACCGTTTCGAGGAGTTGAACCGTTTTGCCACGACTATTGTACTGGATAAAGAATCTAAGGCACGAAAGATCGAATGGGGCTTAGAGCCATCTATCCGAGTAAGAGTGATCTGCTTGCAACTCCTTACCTATACCCAGGTAGTACGCACAGCCCTGCCAGCCGAGACAGATCAAGCTAACTCCAGAAAGACATGGAACCAGAAGAAAGGAAGTACCAGTATAGCCCAAAGAGCCAAAAGCCAAAAAATTAGAAAGTTTCGTTTTTTAACACCCAACTTTTACTTTATTGATTTTTTAGTTTTTTGACTTTTTTTATAATAGTTTCTAATTTTACCTTTTGACTTTTTAGCTTTTTAATTTTATGATTTTTTAGTTTTTTAATTTTTTTATTTGACAAAATCTCATTTAAGCAGTAAGACAATCTTAAAATTTCACATCTAACTTATTTGATTTTTTGGTGACTTAAAAGTCACTAATTTTTCTAACTAAACAAATTTTTAATTTTTTAACTTAAAACGACTTAAAATTATAAAAATCACTTAAAACCAAATTGTCAAATGAACACTTAATATTTAGTTGGTTTGGGGTTAGTTTTGGTGGGCGATGGCGATAGGTCACGGCGACTCCTATTTCCGGATAGTGCAAGCTTGTGCAACTGTCCCCCACCCCCCACCCCCCAACCATGGAATCATTAAAAGTTATTACTCAACCTATTCATTTTAATTTAAAAGTTATTGTTCAATCTTCAGAAGTTATTGCTCGACCTATTTCAAGTTGTCTCATCTGAAATTTTATATATTTTGCCAATTTTTTAATTAAAATTTTCCCTTTTTTACCTCAAATATATCTGTGTAGTTTGTTTCCTTAAATGTTTATTACGTCACAAAGTCCATGCACATGCCTTTTAATAGTGTTTGGTTGAAAGTTTCAAAAAAATGAAAACCAAAAAGGTTTAAAAAATAAGACTTTGCATCTTACACTTTTAAAATAATTTCTTAATTTCTATTTTTTTCAAAACACAAAACTTATTAACCTTTCATTCTTTCAAGCTCCAACTAAGGTCTAGTTTGGCATAAATCTCTGCTCCTTATTTTTTGTATTTTTTAAAATTTTTAATGAGTGTTTTTCTCTTTTTAATTTATCTGAGAAATAAAAATTTAAAAATATTTAATCAAAAGATAATAAATTCTACTAAAATTAAAATAAGAAAAAAGTTTGACCTATTAATTTATTTTAACATATTTTTACTTTTTTGATTGTATTATTTTTTATTTTTTGTTCACTTTTGATGATAAAAATAAATAAATAAAATATAAAAATACATTAAAAATAGGAAATAATTAGTTGATAAAATATTATGTTTTTCTATCATAAAAAGTTATAAGCTTAAAAATGGAAAAATTCCTCTTTCACAAAATTTGGAGGTTTTTTTTTTTATATATATATATAGGAGTCTTAATACAATAATCATTTAAGAATCAATTACCCAACTAATTTTTTTAAAAAAATTCCAATCCTGTTTTATAACTGAGAAAGTTCAATATTTTAATATATTGAGAAAATTTACAAGTTTTAGATTTTAGATTATGAATTTTCTCGAATTTGTATAACTTGTGATTTAAAAAATAAATTAATGTTGTGTAATTATGGAATTCGTAGCTTAGTGGATTTTTTAATCTTAACATAATTAAGGGTATATTATGTTGAATATGATATAATAAATAAAATTAAAATTTGAAAAAAAAATAGTTGTGGAACTGATTTTTCAAAGATTGGAATTTGAAAAAACAAATAGTTGTGGAACTGATTCTTCAAAAATTCTTGTATATGGGACTCTTACCAAAATTATATTTTATTCTATCTAATATACCCCTAATTATTTTAACATTTTTTTTGAGACTGTAATTATGTTAACATTAAAAACTCACTAAACTGAGCATTCCATAATTACATAACAATATCCTACTATTTTTTAAAAGCACAAGCTATACAAATTCCAGAAAATTCATAATCTAAAAACTAAAATTTGTAAATTTTCTCAGTATATTGAAACATTGAATTTTCTCAGTTATAAATTTGAGAATATATCAATTTGAATAATGAGAAATATTTCGATTTTTAGTTTTAAAATTAAAATTCTGAAATTGAGAAATCCCACAATTTTGAAAATTAAAAATTAATTTTAAATTTCAATATAAAAAACCAGCCAAGAAATTCTTACTTTTTCCTTTAATTAACAAATATCTCTGTTTCAATAAAAATAAGAAATCTATCATATTTGTAAGTTTTATTTTTTTTATATAATTTTATATTCAAGGATCTTGTTGAATAGGTTTTGAAAAGTAGGTTCCAAAACTAATATTTTTATTAAAAACAAGTCTATATATATTAAAAGCTATAGAATTTTAACATTACAAACAAAAAGAATAATAAATGAAACTGTGATATCCTGGTATTCCACATCGGAAATGGAGAAGAAGTTCCTCTACTATAAAGAAAAATCTTGGACCCTTACATTCAACGAGACCTTTTTTCCAAGTGGTAGAGACCCTAGCAGAATTTCGCAGTTAAGCGTGCTTGAGCGGGAGTAATGTAAGGATAGGTGACCCCCTTAGGAAGAATAAAATCGTGAGAGTTTTGTTTAAAGCGGATAATATCGTTGCCATGTGAAGAGTAGGGGTGTTACAGATGGTATCAGAGCCGACTCTACTCACCTCCGAGTGTGTGTCTCTGCCATCTCGCGTGACACGTGAGCAGGCTACTGAGTGAGCGAGTCGATAAGGACTTGTAGGTACCAGAGTTGGCAGGCTACTGTACGGGGACGTGCAGTCATAAGGGGGATGGATTGTAATATCCTAGTATCCCACATCGAAAAGGGAGAGAGAGTTCCTAAACTATAAAGGAAAAATCTTGGACCCTT
>JAULJZ010067868.1:0-35182 GCA_032270985.1 Heliamphora pulchella | reverse complement strand
CTCAACAGACTAAGCCTAGAAGAACTTCTTGGTTCTCTCATGACCCATGAGATGAATATCAAGATGGATGATGAGGAGGACAACAAAAAGAAGAAAGGCATCGCCTTCAAGACCTCAATCCATAAAGAAGAATCTTTTTAGAGAAACTAAACGGTATGGTATAAAAGCTAACTTTTTCACAACAAAAAAAAATAAGCTTTTAAGTGTAACCAAGCAGGTCCTAAGAATAAAAGGGGAGAGAGAGAGAGAGAGAGACACTAAGGACGGAGAGAGAGAAGGGTCAGGAGAGAGAAATGGAGAGAACGGTGCCACCGTGCCAGGAGAGAAGGGTCAGGAGAGAGAAAATTTGAGTCTTTTGGAAAGTAACGGGCGTTACTCTCATTGTTTTGTACTCCTGAAGTTCAGCCATTTGACAAGTTTTTATTAGTTAAGGGTACCACGTGTACATGACATGGTGGTACCCAATCGATATACAAAATTTCTCGTGAACAAGTATGTAATATTATGTAGAAGATGGGCCAGGACACTCGGAATGAAGAGCTTGACAAGTCAATTTGGGTTCTAGAACCAACAGTTGGCTGAAAACACAAGCAAGTGTTGAACCATTATAACCACATCTCAATTTGTTTCCATAAAAAAAGGCGCGCAATTTAAGGTCCTGAGAAATGAAATACAAGAAATGGGTTCACATATTTTGTAATTTAAACAATAACATTAAAAGCTCATTTGTGTAAATTCACTTGCAGCCAATGAGCCAAATCAAGTTAAAAGGCCTTCATAAACAGCAGAATCACAGGAAGAAGTACTACCTGAGCTCCAGAAGATTGGGGATTATTAGCCATTCCAGCACATAAACAAGCCTCTACAAACAGTTCCACAAGCCAAATGTCAATAGCAAAATAACTCAACCATAAACATTTTTTATAAGCAAGAAAACTGCTAAAACATCATAATCAACTGTTAGCATTTCCATGAAAACTTGAAATTTGTAAAAGGTCTTAATCAACTATACTATCACAACCAAGGCGTTCATTACTAACAATTATATAATTTTTATTTTTGTTTTTGTTTTTGTTTTTTGCTACTAGTGCGGACCTCACAAATTTGAATTTTTGCATCATTGAAACCGCCTATTCTCCCTGTACCCAATATTGTACAAGTTATTCACCAAGATCCTACGAGATGTGTACAACTAGCAAAGCCATCCTTAGCCAGAGAACACACACCGGCCAACCATGAAAAGCAATACTAAAACAAAACACCATTTGTTTACTCACATAGTGTATATGCCTATATTTGTTGTCACAATTATCAAGCACCCAACTCCACCCAAAAATTGTCTTGACTGATTGACCACAATCAACGAATAAAATGAACGAAGAGGGCGAAATCGGGTCAAGAACCCAGTTTAAATCTTAATGCACATGGCATCAAATTCGAGTGGCGATCAAGAAACAAGAAACATCAGTACTAACGAGCAGAAGCAAAATTAGGGCTTGGACTGTGAAGGTCAGCCATTAGA
Organism: Heliamphora pulchella; assembly: GCA_032270985.1. NCBI lineage: Eukaryota > Viridiplantae > Streptophyta > Magnoliopsida > Ericales > Sarraceniaceae > Heliamphora > Heliamphora pulchella. The sequence continues at coordinate 33,660 of JAULJZ010067868.1, read as the reverse complement.
GTCCTCTCTCTCTCGCGCGCACTTCTGAGTCGGTGATAAACCAAAAGGGTGATTGAATCAAGGACATACCAAAAAAAAAACTTAGAAAAGAGAACAATTATACGCAAATTAGACTGAATGAGAAGGATTAATTACCTGAACGTTAGGTAGCGGCGAAGAGGAGTGGAGAGATGCCGAAGGGGTGAAAAATCAACGAAGAGCAGCTACGGGTGGACTAGAGAGAAACAGTGGGCCAAAGCTTTTCTGGCTGAGAGAGCAATATAAACCCTAGGGAACCCGTTGCTTCGGAGCCGAATGTACCCGAAGCACAGTTACTCAAAAGATCGATTGACGAGCGGCGAATTAACATTGATGTAGGGGGCACTCCTAAAAGCTGTTTACTTTCATTATAAAAAAAATAGCTTTTAAGCTATTAAAAAGTTATTAAATTTTTTTCATTTTTTTTCAAAAAATTTATATACATCTTGAACGCATTAATTTTTTTAGAGTAAAATTATTATAATATTTTTAATTAAAAAATTTAAATCTCTTCATAAAAATAAAAAAAATTGTGTCAATATCTCAAATACTATAACATAAAAGCAAAAAAATAAATATTTTAGACATTTTAATAAAAATTAAAAAAATTACAAAAAAATTTATCCTAAACAATCTAACTTTTTTTCTTTCCGCCTTTTTCTAAAAAATTATAACTCTTAAAAATTATGCTTTTTAGACATCCTAAACACGCACGTAGTAGTATTTTTAATTAGTTGAAATTATGAATTTATATATTATAGTTCAAAATATTGTTTTGAATTTAAATAAAAATTATAAATATTTATTAAAATTATAAAATTTATATATATATATATATATATATATATAAACAAATGTGCTTATAATTTTTATTTTAAATAAATAAATTTAAATTTAACTTTTTAGTAATTTATAAGCTAAAGTTATAATTAAACACTAACGCTCCTGAGAATGTCCACAAGCATGCGCATTTATCTCGTCAAAAATAATTATTTTTTTATTTATTTTATTTTTTGTTATGATAAATTTAAAAAGTAAAAAAGCAATTGAATAAGGTCAAAAATATCTATTTTTATCTTTTCTAAATTTTGTTATGTTTTTGTTAATATTTTTTACTTTTCTTATTTCTTGTGACAAAAATGAATCTTAAAAATATAAAAATTTAAATTATTACTAAAATAAAAAAAATAGTTATTTGGCAAATATCTTTACAAACACCATTGTGAACAGAATTCAATTAGAACTCATTATATAAGTATTTATAATTATATCATATTATTTAATAAATTAATTATATCGTATTATGGGACGTCACCAAAGTCGCATAGGTTAGAGCTTTGCTTCTATATTAGAATTGATTCGTTGAAATCATAACTCGTTGACAGACATATAATCTGAATAATACCAACATAAGAAATCATGAATCTATAGTAGAACCATAGATCGTAAAATTTGTATACATGTCACACGCTAATTTTTTATCACATAATATGTTTCTTTTTTCTTTTAAATCAAAAATTTTTTTTATTAAAAATACAGAAGAGATGCCATTGATAATCATTTAAGGAATTGGCATCTTCCTAAAATTGAGCCCAAGGCCATTTATAATATTGGTACATTTTATATTAAAACTTCAATGTCAATTAAGACTATTAAACAAACAATTCCTATTGAGGGTAATAATCAATTTTGTCTCAAATTATTAGATCAATCTCAAATTGATCGTTATAGATCTAAGTATCAATATATTCATATTGGCTTAATCCAAGTCGTTATGAAACCCTTAACCCTTAAAGGTACCAATACGAGCTTTATAGCTCTTTTAAAGGATGCACACAATTTTAACGGTGTTAAATCTATAATGGAAGCAATTCAATTCAGTCTTTGTACAAGACTAGTTTATTTTAATTGCTTTCTAGATTTTCTTTTATTTTTAACTGATCCTAACATTTTACATGGTGTTACTGTTAATCTACAAACATTTGGATATAATTATATGTATGGGTTTGAATGCATCAATCTCGCCTATCATATTTATTATAAAGTAATGAATACGATCGAGCCTGATGTTAAATTAAAGAGTTTAGAAGGAAAGACTACTTTAATTAAAACAAAATTATTACAAGCTAATGTAGTCGTACCTAGAACGATTCAATAGAAAGATATTATTTTTCTTGAACCTTAGTACTTCCAATCTTTAGTTCCACCACAATCTCCTTTACATGAGGTTAATCAAATTAGGCAAACACCTAATGACAATTTATCTATCAAATTTGCTACTGATCAAATTTCTAGGATCACTCTCACACGATCTGGTAGTAATACTTCTTATAGAAGTCCCTCTTATACAAGTGTCATACCTTGTTTCTCTACTTAATTATTTACATCTAATCTTAAAACTTCAAATTAAAACAAATATGTTTTTAAAGGCCGTAAAGAATTTTCTTTCCAAATTCCTTATGAAATTTATAGAGAAACTCATGAAGATAGTGGCGAAAAAGAGCCATATGATCATAAAACACCTACTCCATCAGAAGTAAGATTTGATATAAATTAAAAAAATATCAATGTCATTTCCAATAATAATTTTATTATTGATTGTAAAGCTATCAACGATAAATTTTATCCAAATAAAAATCTTATTTTTTTCGAACCTGGTATTTTAAATTCTACACTCTTGGTGTTCAACAACAAATCAAAAAAGAATTTTATTCTTTTTAAAAAAAATAACTGTAACGCCCCGATTTCGAAATAATAAAAATCCAAGTAAAGTTTAGGAAAACACTCAGAATAAAGAAAATCAATCTCTTTTCCTTTTGGTAAACAACTCCTGAAAACAGTCAATATATAATCTAAAAGACAACCCAAAAACAATTAAGAAAAACCCCATTCTGAAATAATTTTCAACAAAACGCCACCCAGCGAAGTCTGCTCGAGTGAATTCCTCACCGTTCGAGCGATGGGGCACCCGAGTATTCACTGCCCAAAGTCTGAAAATTCTTTCCAAGATTTGGAAAATCACACATTTTTCTCATCCCTTTGAATATAGTTTTTGATAGGTAAACTTGAGAAGTAAAATATACATTTGAGACTAAAACAACCATCTTTCAACCCGAGAATCCGAAATTAAATTTCAATATCGAGATACATTATTTAAAGATTAAAACTTGTAACCCAACAAACGAACGAAACATTCTCACATGCATCCATAACATGAATATACGGTCTTAGGGCCTTACAACACGGGTGTTCTAACCCAAGATACAGTAATCAGAGTACTCCAAAAGAAAATAAGATTTGCATCTTTATAATTTTATTTCTCAAAAGATAATACGAATGAGAGTGCAATCCTATCAACTATTCAAAAGGAGTTCATTGACCATCCGTTTTACTCCAAAACTTTCTTTTCGCTATTATCTAAAATGTTGTTAAACAATATGAGCCAAAACTCATGAGAAAAAAAACTAACAATGAATATATGCATGATATGTGAAGGTGGTTATGCGGGATGCAACATATAAGTTTATCTAAAACCAAACAATTTGTCCTAAATCAAATCTCCCAATACATAACCGAGTTTTCAAACAAAGATTTTAATCATACCAACTATTTCAACCCTTAATCCCATCACTTCCCGATCAACCCCAGGTCTTCCACTATTCCATAACTTAACCATTCTATCAAATTAAAGTTCATCATCCCATTTCATTTTTCCCAAGGGCACAATCCTCCACAACACACACACGCACGCACACATTATCAATATTTTCTCGTATTCTACCAATTCGTGGTTTAAAACATAGGAACCGACACCGGACGAGCATATAAACTCACGTCGCGTTATTACCAACCAAGCCACGTGAGGCCCATGAAGTAACGGTATATTCTATACCCCGCCACGACTAAGGTCCTTTCCCGGTTACTAGCCGGTGGGTAGAGAACCCTGTCTGCGCAGTTTTTCGGTCTTTTATCATGGAGCAATTCATGCCCAAACTTAAATGTTCCTTGGATCCCAAAACAATTCGTTTAAATTATCAAGTCACATTACGCACGTAAGAGTCCAACCCAAATGATTTCTCTTGCCAAACCCATACTACGACGATTCAAGCTTCAACTACCACATGTTTATGTATCATATAAACTCATGGAATATAAATGTGCAATAGGTTATTATAACCCCCAATAGTTCAATAATCACATCAATTTCAACATACGGGTAATTTAAAGCCAAAACCCCCAAATGTCAGGATTTAAGCTCAAAGCGGTTCCTGCTCCCCGAACTCTCTGCCATCTGTCCTCTCAAATGGTCACACTGAGTAGAAACCCCGACCAATAATGCTAAAACTGAACCAAACATAAGCCAAAACCTCACAACAATGTTCTCATGCATTATCTCATATTTAACTATCGTTAGCAAATATATACATGCTCGAATTTTAATTCTTACGCATGAACTACACATTTAACCGTTCCCACCCAATGTAACATACTCATTTTCATTAATACTAGATATTACAAGGGACCAGGTCCCTACAACCTCCCTCACTTACGAGATTTCGTCTCCAAAATTACACATGCATCAAGAACTAAACAACTCGGGGTGGTTTCTACGAACTTTCGACTCTCGCTCCCACGTGGTTTCTTCAACACCGTGATGAAACCATAACACCTTCAAATACCGAATGGTTCTCCCTCGTAAGATTTGTTCTTTGGCATCAAGAATTCTCACCGGTCTTTCCTCGTAGGTAACATCATCCTCCACCATCAGCTCTAACCAATCCAAAACATGAGATGTGTCTCGCTCATACTTACACAATATAGATACATGAAAAACATTGTACACGGAGGCTAACTGTAGTGCTAAGGCCAGGCGATAGGCCACCTCTCCAATTCTATCAAGGATCTCAAACGGCCCGATGAAATACTACGATAACTTTCTACTCTTACCAAATCTCATTAAACCCTTTCGTGGTGAGACCTTCAAGAACACGTGGTCTTCCACCTCGAAGGCTAACGGTCTCCTCCTCTTATTTGCATAACTATTCTAACGATTTTGGGCAGTTACTAAACACTTATGGATCGTGATGATCTTTTCTGTGATTTCGCGCACAAGCGTGGACCCTAACACGGTTGTTTCACCAACGTCGGTCCAACAAACGGGTTATCTGTAAGGTCTACCATACACGGCTAATAACTGTTGTTGTAGGCAAACTCTATCAACAGTGAATGATACTCCAATGACCCCTCAAAGTCTAAAACGCATGCTCGCAACATATCTTCAAGTATCTAAATGGCGCGTTCTGACTGGCCATCCGTTTGGGGATGAAAAGCACTATTAAGAAGTAGGCTCGTCCTTAGAACTGACTGCAAACTCTGCAAAAAATGTGATATGAAATAAGGATCTCGGTCGAAAATGATGTAAACTAGCACTCCGTGGAGTCTAACAATCTTACTCACATAAAGTTTGCCAAGGTTATCAACCGAATCCACCATGCGAATAGGTCGAAAGTGTGCCAACTTCGTTAATCTGTCCACCATGACCCACACGACATCATGTCCCCTCGGTGACCTTAGAAGGCCCAAAACGAAATCCATGGTGATGTTTTCCTATTTTCACTCTGACATTAGCAATGGTTGCAACTGACCCGCTGATTTCTGATGCTCAGCCTTCACTTATTGGCAAGTATGGCAACGCGAGATGAATAGTGCAACGTCTTTCTTCATACCCCTCTACCAAAACTGCCTACGTACGTCATGATACATCTTGGTGCCACCCAGATGCACCGCAAAGCGTGAGTAATAAAACTCATGTAGCACATCTCTACGACACGCTTCCGGCACAAAGATTCTCTCCGCAAACCTCAAATTTTGATCGGAGTGGATAGCCCACTCCTTGGCATCCTCGCCACTCAAGACTCGCCCCCGAAACATCAAACTCTTTGTATTCAACAGTTATGCCTCAACAAAGCAGTGAACGAGGGTAGGCTGAGAAACCACAATGAACAAGGTAACACACTCACCGAATTTTCCTAAACGAAGGTCATACTCTCCGATCTCCCCAAGCATACTCCACTCCCTAACGGCCACACGAGCTAACGTGCTCAAAGACTTCCGACTAAGGGCGTTGGCCGCCATATTGGCCTTGCTCGGATGATACTATAGATCGAAATCATAATCTCCCAAGAACTCCATCCATCTCCTCTAGCGCAAATTCAGATCCTTCTGTGAAAAGAAGTACTTCAAACTCTTATGATCCGAGAACTCTTCGAAGTGTTCTCCATATAGGTAGTGTCTCCAGGTATTTAGAGCGAAGACTATTGCCATGAGTTCCAGATCATGTTTAGGATAGTTCTTCTCATGAACATTCAACTGCCTTGATCCATAGGCTACCACCTTACTCAGTTGCATTAACACGCAACCCAACCCCTCATGTGATGCATCATAATAAACGGCATAGCCGAGTCCTCTCTCTGGTATGATCAGAATGGGCATACTGGTCAACCTTATCTTCAACGTTTGGAAGGCAAGCTCACAATTGTCGTTCCACATGAACTTGATTCCCTTTCGTGCAAGGCATGCCATAGGTACTTCAAGCCTAGAGAAGTCTTTCACAAACTGACAGTAGTAACCTGCCAACCCTAAGAAACTCTGAATCTCGAATACATTTTTCGGCCTCTCCCATTCCATCACAGCGTCAATCTTGGATGAATCCACTGCCACACCATCCCCCAAAACCACATGTCCTAAAAACTTCACCTTCTGCAACCAAAACTCACACTTATCGTACTTGGCATACAATCGATGTTTTCGCAATAACTGCAAGGTAATTCGAAGTTACTCCCCGTGCTTCTCTTCTAATGATGAGTAAATCAAGATGTCATCCACGAATACCACCACGAATCGAACAAGGTATGGGTGAAATATATGGGTCATAAGGTCCATCAATGTCGCCAGTGCGTTGGTCAACCCAAAAGGCATGACTAGAAATTCAAAATGCCTATAACAGGTATGAAAGGCCGTCTTAGGGATGTCCTTTTCTTTGACTCGCAACTGATGATAACCCGGTCTCAAGTCAATCTTCGAAAAACAACACGACCATTTCAGTTGGTCGAACAAATCGTCGATACGAGGCACAGTGTACTTATTTTTCATGGTTACATGGTTCAACTTACAATATACTATATAAAGAAATAACAACCCATCATTCTTCTTTGCAAACTATGCCGGACCTCTCTAAGGAGACATACTAGGACGGATGAACCCCCTGTCCAATAACTCCTGGACCTGCACCTTCAACTCTAACAACTCAGTTGGTGCAAAATGATATGAAGATATAGAAATGGGGGTGGTCCCCAGAATGGGTCTATGGAAAACTCGACTTTTTGCCATGACGAAAGCTCAAATACGTTGTTCGAAAACACGTTTGGAAACTCACAGACAACGGGAGGAAGCTCTCACCGAGTGGAATCAATCTCACTCACCGACAAGGCAGAGATAAGGAGGTTAAGACTGTTACGGCTTTGCGATCTAAGAGATCTAAGTGCTAAACTGTTGTCCGATAACCCACAAAATAGAAAGGATCTCCCTCCGGAGTACAAACGAACACTTGTCGCCAGTCACAATTAATGAAGGTGCGAAAGGTGATCAACAAATCCATCCCCATGATGATATCGAATGAGGTCATATCGAGCACGCTGAAATCAAATGTTAAGTGGTGGTCGACAATTCTCATCTCACAGGCTCTACAAACGCGCCTCAGCACGATAGTCTCATCCATTGGTATCTCTACACATAAGGCACTACACAACACATATACATCTAATCCCAATGCAGATGCGAATGCGGATGAGATGAAAGAATGCGATCCTCCGGTGTCAATGAGACCACTAATCCATGAATGGTACACTAAGAAGGTACCTTAGATGATTGAAGGACTGGCTGCAGTATTTGGCACGGTAGGTGCCACTGACATACTGGGCTCTACGAGAGCATATACTCGCCCCTGGTTCCCCTGATTCTGCGCACCACTGCCCCTGACTCATGGCTGCCTCACTAACTGAGTTGAGGTAGCTCCTCCTGCTGTCTTTATTGATTGCACCCATGAATACTGCTGCGGCTGGCCGTAGCCCTGTTGCCCTTGTGATACCTGCCCCTAATGTGCTTTAGTAGCACCCTGAGCACTCCCTCCCTAAGGATAATATCGTCGTAAGTGACCCATCTGGCCACACTGAAAACATAAAAACGGGTTCCTTTCTTAAGTCTGACTTTAGTGTTGTTATCCTCTCTACTAACAATCCTTATCATGATGTCCCGACATACTAACTTCCGACGTTCAGAATGTTTGGATGAACCCATGGACGGTGTAGGTGCTGACCGTAGTTGAGGCTGAGATCCCATGGGATAAGAACTTGATCTCCCTAATTTCTACCTCTTCACCTGGCACCCTTTAGACTGAGCACTGGAAGCCCACTAATGCGACTTGCTCTCCTTAATCTTACAACTCTCTTCCATTACATTTTCAACCCTGATAGTGGCCTCCATAAGGTCTGTGTAGACACGAAAACCCAACTTGCAATCTTATCCTTGATCGAGGGTCGAAGGCCTCTTTTAAATCGCTTGGTGTGTAACTCCTCTGTTGTCACCATTTTAGGTGCAAATCGCAACAGATTTGAGAACTTGACCTCATACTAGACCACGGTAAGCTTTCCCTTAATAAGGGAGAGAAACTCCTACTGATACGTGTCTCTAGATGAACCAAAAAAATACTTTTCTAAAAAGACCCTAGTAAAAGCGGTCCATGTGCCATCCACTTTGGTCTTAGCAAACTTTCACCACTCTCTCGCATCCTCCTGAAGTTAGAACGCCACTAACCTAACATGCAACTCACCCTCCCTAATCTCTAGGGTGTCTAAGATCATCGTGGTCACTTCCAACCACTTGGTAGCAACTTTGGGGTCCAGTCGTCGAAATTCTCTCATTGCCACAGATGCCCTTGGCGCGGGAGCCCGTGCTCCCGCCCTAGTTGCCTCAGTCATCACTCTCATTGTAGCAAGTATTTCTTGAACAAATCAACACCGTACACTTGTTCCTGCGAGGTATGAGCGTCCCTTTCTTTCGAAACCTGAGCATACGCACAACCTCGGCCACGTCCTCGGCCCCTACCACATCTCTTGCAAACACTTTTCTAACTCAAATCCCAAACTAGTCAATCGGTCGCCCAAGGACATCATCCTAAGAGTCCAACTTTCATGCCCAAATACCACATAACATGCGAATGTCAGGTTATACTCAAGATAGTTCATGTTAGCACACCAAGTTATGAATGTTACATATCGATGCAAACTCTTACGCAATGAATCAACCACTCCCGCGGTTTCTAGATATTCAAACCTAAAACTCTGATACCAATCTATAACGCCTCGATTTCGAAATAATAAAAATCCAAGTAAAATTTAGGAAAACACTCGAATAAAGAAAACCAATCTCTTTTTCCTTTTGGTAAACAACTCCTGAAAATAATCAATTTATAATCTAAAAGACAACCCAAAAACATTTAAGAAAAATTCCGTTCTAAAATAATTTTCAACAAAACGCCACCTAGCAGAATCCGCTCAAGTCAATTCCTTACCGCTCAAGTGATGGGGCACTCAAGAATTCACTGCCCAAAGTTTGAAAATTCTTTCCAAGATTTGGAAAATCACACATTTTTCTCATTTCTTTGAACATAATTTTAGATAGGCAAACTTGAGAAGTAAAACATACATTTGAGACTAAAACAACCACCCTTTAACCCGAGAACCCAAAATCAAATTTCAATATCGAGATATATTATTTAAAGATTAAAATTTATAACCCAACAAACAAACAAAACGTCCTCATATGCATCCATAACATGAATATACAGTCTTGGAGCCTTACAGCACGGGTGTTCTAACCCAAGATACAGTAATCGGAGTACTCTAAAAGAAAATAAGAATTACATCTTTATAATTTAATTTCTCAAAAAATAATACGAATGAGAGTGTAATCCTATCAACTATTCAAAAAGGGTCCATCGACCATCTGTTTTATTCCAAAGCATTCTTTCTGCTATCATCTGAAATGTTGTTAAAAATTATAAACCGAAACTCATAAGAAAAAGACTAACAATGAATATACGCATAGCATGTGAAGGTGATTATGTGGAATGCAACCTATAAGTTTATCCAAAATCAAACTATTTGCCCTAAATCAAATCTCCCAACACATAACCGAGTTTTCAAACAAAGATTTTAATCACACCAACTGTTTCAACCAATAATCCCATCACTTCCCGATCAACCCCATATCTTCCAATATTCCATAACTTAACCATTCTATCTAATTAAAATTCATCATCCCATTTCATTTTTCCCAAGGGCACAATCCTCCACAACACGTATGCACACATTATCTACATTTTCTCGTATTCTACCAACTCGTGGTTTAAAACATAGGAACCGACGTCGGACAAGCGTATAGACCCATGCCGTGTTACTACCAACCAAGCCACGTGAGGACTGTGAAGTAACGATACGTTTTATACCTCGACACGACTAACGTCCTTTCTCGGTTGCTAGCCGACGGGCAAAGAATTCAATCTGCGCAGTTTTTTGATATTTTATCATGGAGCAACTCATGTCCAAACTTAAACGATCCATAGATCAAAAATTGGTTCATTTAAATTATCAAGTCACATTACACACTCACAATTCCAACCCAAATGGTTCCTCTCGCTAAACCCATACTACGACGATTCAAGTTTCAACTACCACATGTTTATGTATCATATAAACTCATGGAATATACACGTGCAAGAAGTTATTATAACCCCCAATAGTTCAATAATCACATCAATTTTAATATACGGATCCTTTAAAACCAAAACCTCCAAATTTCATGAGTTAAGCTCAAATTCAAATCTTAGTCCATTACTTTCAATTTCAATCGTATCCAATGACAACGTAAATATAGAGTCATGTTAAATAATCCATAGATCTAAAATTTAACCTTCATTAATATCAAATCTAACCTAGGATTTTGAAAACACCATTTTCATGATTTCAAGTTCATAAAATTAAAAATACGACGCATATTATACAAATATTCAAGGGTAGTCATAGATCCTACTTTTGAGATGCTAGATCTACAAAAAAAAGCCCAAACAAGCTCCAATAGCGAAAATCTCCAACCGAAAGGCGAGAATGAAGCCTCTAATGTCTAGCTCGAGCCTTTAACGGGTAAACAGCCTAGATGGACGTGAGAGATCTCACCAAGAGAAGCCAAGAAAGCTCTAACAACCCTCCAAACCCAAATCCTAGCTCTCACTTCTATTCTAGAAAGAGAGATAAATGAAAGGAATGAGGAAAAAAGAGCCAAAATGCAACTTTTAAAATCTGCTCATTGATAGTCCGCTTGAGCGGACCCCCTCAACGCTCGAGCGATCCCTCCCAATGCTCGAGCGGTCTCCCCCACCGCTCGAGCTGTCCCTACTCCCCGAACTCTCTACTATTTGTCCGCTCGAGCGGTCTACCCTCCACTTGAGCAGTCACACTAGGCAGAAACTCTGACCAAAAATGCTAAAACTAAACCAAACATAAGCTAAATACCTCACAACAACATTCTCATGCATTACCTCACATTTAACCATCATTAGCAAACATATACAGTCTCAAGTTCTAATTCTTATATGCGAACTACAAATTTAACCGTTCTCGCCGAACGTAACATACTCGTTTTCATTAATACCAAAAATAACAAGGATCGGGTCCCTACATATCAAATGAATATGCCTTTTCCTATATGGTATGAAAAATATAGTCATTATGCATAAGACATGTGCATTTATTTCTTCAATATTTTGGCCCTTGAAATGAGTCTTTTATCAATCCAGGATGCTTATATCAATTGGAAAACTACATGTCATAAAATTATCTGAAGCATGCATCCTCCCTCAGTACCTTTGAGAGTCAGTAATCCTCACCTTTCTCCCCTTTAGAGGTCTATTCCTTAATTTATAAGGATGATCCTATTATTAAACAAAATAATTTTACCAATTTGACCCTCAACATCCTTGGAACACAGGTTACCAGAATTGAGCATCAAATTGACGAAATTATTGAGAATCAAAAATCACATGTGAATATTTCCACAAAAGAAACTTCATTGCTAAAAGCATATTTGATCGCTCCACCTTTAATCATTAAAGATTATAATCTTGGTAATCAAAAACAAATAATTCCATGTCATACTGAATTTCTGAACAACTAACAAATCGTTTGGCCAAAATGAAAGGTCTTGATATCAATGTTATTAGTCATTACTCATCCACTGACAAAGAAGATGATAGTGATCCCAATTATACTGAATTAAATAATATAAGTCATGTATTGTTTACAAATGATAAAAGTGAAACAAATAGAATTTCTCATAAAAATCGAATGACCATAACACCAGATACTTGTGCTTATTATTCCCGTCATACTCCTATGGATGTATTAAATGAGGAAATGTCTCATTTCACAATAAGCTTTAATGCTAAAAAAATCTATGAATGGAATATAGATGCTTGCAGTGATTATGCTATAATGAATATTCTTCAAAGAAATATGATTATTTCCAAGTTAACAAGATTGTTGGCAATGCTGAAACACAAATTGTTCAATTCATTGCTTCTGGTTTCACTGGATAATTGAAAGGATAGTGGGATAATGATATCACTGAGTCTCAAAGACAAAATAATCAATGCTAAAAAATTAGTAATAAATACAGAGGGTAATCTTATCATTATTTTTAATTACTTAGTATATTAAGTTTTATCAAATTAATTCATCATCTAATGTGGAACACTGATAAACATTGGATATAAGTATTTTTATTGCCGTGATAAATGCAAGTAGAGACCATGAGGCACGTGCACCCTTTCAAATTTTTATATTTATAATTTCACATATAAAGAATAAAAAAGTTATATATATGTTTAAAAAATATATTAATGCCCTTCTTACAATATGAAAGGACCCAAAATTTAAAATTATTAAAAAAACAAATTAGCAACCAAAACTTTTAGAAGGCTAATTATTTGAAGACAACTTAATAGTGTTTGAGCATTTCGATATTAATATGTGATTTATGTGTTGAATATTGTGTGCGTTACAAATTGGAGGCTTGTTCGGCACAATCAGGACCAAGTAAGTTGGCCCAGTGTTGATGACCCTGAACAGAATATGGGCCAAGCTCTTCGCTGCCGAACTCCCTGAAAGCCCTTTGCTCCGCCGCCGAACTCCTGCAACACTAAGAACACCGTTTGTGCACTCCGGTCTGGTTTGACAGGGAGGCACTCCGACGCTCAAGTTAGATATCTCTCAGGGAGGTTTCTAGTCAAGAACTAGGCTTAGAATTGCCTACCTGTGGGTTGAGAGCGCCTCCCTTTATATAGGGATCAAAACCTCATGAGGTTGAATCCTCTTAGGATTCTGCCTCTTGGTTCTTTAAAGATTGTTTCCTATCCTGATGTGATTCTGATTCGTTTCCATCATTCTACTCCCGATCAAATCGTGCCAAGGATGGAAACTTACAAGGTTATCCTTCCTTCTATGGCCGACATGGGCTTATCTAGTACGGGCCACCCCTTGGTGGGGTGGGCCGAACTAGTATGACCCGGTCCATGGGTGGTCCGGACTCCCTTGAGTGATGGAGCAGTCTGTTTTTGGACTGGCCGGTTGGCCCAAAGTTTTTATCCACCCTCAACTGCCCCCCAACACTGGTTCTTACTTGGCCGATCTACCTGGTGAGGGTCCAGAGCTTTAAATTTTTGTTCGGTTGTCAGCCCCATTGCACAGGGTATGCTTGATAATACTATTTGGATATGTGCTGGGTGTTAGAGTATTGGAGTCCCAAGGTTTGCACCGTTGCTCGTAAGTCTATGCTCGGTCATTCGGGCAATGGTTCGGTTACTCAGACCCCTTGGGTTCCCCAATATAAATAACGGCGGCTGGCCTCGAGCCTTGTTCCTAGTGACGTGGTGCGCTGTGGTTAGCGCGTGGTGGTGGTGACAGGTGTCACATCAATGATTGTGCCGTTTCAAACGTATGGAGCATTTAATGCTGTCGTTTCAAACGCCGCGTATAAAAGCTGCCTTATGTCGCCATTTTCATTCTTTACTTTCTCATTTTGTTCATTATTTCCTGAGCTTTCTCTGCAACTTTCGACGAGGAACCCAGTTTTCGGTGACACTCTTTTTCCTGAATCTGGCGTCTTTAAACTTCCTTGTGCAGACTTGTAAGCATCCTCTTCTCTTTTTAGCTACGCTTTTTACTGCTTTGAGGCTGGTTTGCCTTCGTCTTCGTCTTTGTCTTCTCCCTTTCCTTTTTTTAGTTCTTCGTCTTCTCAAAAAGATGGGCAAACTCAGGAAACTAGTATCGACGTCGACGGCAATGCGTGAGTTTCGGCGTCGATATAACGTTCCAGACGACGTTGGTATCACCTTGGCCAACCAGATGATTCCTGAGAAGGGAATTGGGAAAAACTCCCCCTTCTGCTTGTCACCAAAGTGGAAGGAGGAGTTCGGTTCCCAATTCATCCACTTTTTCGGCGAGTTCTCCGGCATTACCGGGTAAGCCCCATGCAAGTCTCCTCTAATGTATTTAGAGTGGTCATGGGAGTTGTGGAGTTAAACTGTATCTTGGGTTCCAATCTTGGTATCTGGGATATAATTTATTGTTACAACATGGTGAAGCACTCTTCTGGATCATATTATCTCAAAGCAAAAAAGGTGGCTGAGAAACTTGTCATTGAATTACCGGACTCTGGTAAAGATGTTGATAACAATTTTTTGTACATCATGGGAGGCTTCGAGTTCGGTCCCGGGAAAGAACAAGACATCTTCACCATTCCACGAAAGGACGGACTGGGACTTGGTAGGTCCCCCCACCAGTTGTTTGTTGTTATTCCTCGTTTTATTTATGTATTTTCAAAGTTATCATACTTACTTTGTTCGGTGTAGGTGCTATTGCAAATAATCCATCCCATGGGCCTCTTGCTGGTATACATTTGGAAGACTTGAAGAAGGTTTGGGCGTACGAAGGCTTGCCCCAGCAGAGAAGACTAGGCCGAGCTACCCACATTCTACTGAAATATATACCAACTTATCGGAGCTTCATCCGGCCGAACACATCAGGTGTTCGGGTAGCTACACCAACCTCGGTGCCCGCAAAAGTTCTAGAAGCGATTGTTCTGCCCTTCACCTGAGTAGAAAGACAAGTGACTGTTACCCAGCCTTCTTTCATTATTGAAGAGCCGGGTACCTCATCACCAGGTTATACGATATCCATTTCTTCTTCTTTTTCTTCTTCTTCTTCTTCTTCTTCACTCGATTCATCAGATCTCACACACATTGAAGAGATGGCCAAGAGAAAAGCTCCTACCACCGACCTTTCAGCTCTTTTCACGCTTGGTGGGCCCAAAAAGCGGACCACCATGGCCGCCTCTACTTGGTGGGTGGAGCCCAACTGTTCAAGGGTAGCCGATCTCGCCGCTGAGCTCTCTGAGCCAGCCACCGTGGAGACCATTCCAGCCACAACACCGAAGAGGCTGAAGAAGGTGGGGGAGACCACAGAGAAGGAATCAGGAAGAGAGAAGAAGAAAGAGAAGGAGAGAGAAAAAGTGAAGGGGAAGAAGGCGGTGGACGCTGGGGGTGAACCAGAACCGTGGACTCCCGTGCTGTCAAAAGGAGGTCGCAGAATAAACGTAGAGGACAAGATGACCTCTTCGGATACTGCGTACGGGCTAACCCAGGCACTCCTTTTGCCTGCGGATATGGAGGAGGTCTGAAAGCTTCCTCATGAAAAGCTCGTGAAGTCAACAGTTCGGCACTCCATCCACGTATCTTCCTCAACTTATTCCTCATATGCTTTTTTCTTGTCTCTTCTTCTTTCTAACACCTTGTCCCCTTTGCAAGGTCTTCAACGTTTAATGGCGATGGTGGAGCGTGTTGAGGCTTAGGAGGGGGAGCTTACTAAGCTGTGCTAAGCCAACCTTAACTATTTAAAGCAGATGAGCAAGTTGGAGAGCACTCTCCGAGAGAAGCCCAAGATTGCCGATTCAGCTCGGGCCAGAGTCTCTAAATTGGAGGTAAAAGAGGTCGCACTTGAGAGGCACCTCAAAGAGAAAGAGGAAAGCCTAATTGCCTCCCAAGCTCAACTCGGGAATGTCCAGGCTGAGGTAGTCCTAGCTCAGGAGAAGGGATACACAGAAGGTGTGGCAGAAGCCACAGAGGATTACAAGGAGCAAGTTTTGAAGCTCCAAGACATCATTTATGCTGCTGCCTGGAGAGATGCGCTCGAAGCCGCATGGGTTGAGGCATCCTCCCCCTTGTATGCTGACATTCCCCTCTCGAGCAAGCGATCTGAGGAAGGTGAAGAACATGAAGAGGCCCCAGTGGCCGGTGAGGATGCCGAAGTGCCAACCGCCGAGGTTAGCGGAGAAGGGGGTGGAGCTATAACTGGGTAAACTGTTGATCCTGCTGTGGTCGTGGAGGTCGGCCCCCGGTGGAGACAACGGAGGACTTCATTGCTGCCCCTTGAGGGTTTTGCTTCTTTTTCTTTTTGTGTTATCTTTGAACGACCCTTTGGGGCTTGTTTTTGTAGCTTTGAGAGTGCCAGCCCTTCTTTTTATTAATGAAAACTCTTTTCGTAAATTCATGCTTGTCCTGTGTTCTTGATGAGCTTCCCTACTAAGAGCCCAAATTGTTCATACAAACTTCCAAACTTAACTTTTTTAGGCTTAATCATCCTAAGTATTGGATTATCATCCATACTGAGAGCTAAATTAGTTCGGATAAGTATCGAACTTTGCTTTTTTAGGCTTACTCATTCTAAGTATGGGATCAACATCCATACTAAGGGATAAATTAGTTCAGATAAATTTCGAACTTAGCCTTCTTAGGCTTAATCATCATAAGTATGGGATTATCATCCATACTGAGGGATAAATTAGTTTGGATAAGCATCGAACTTTGCCTTTTTTAGGCTTACTCATCCTACGTATGGGATCAACATTCATACTGAGGGATAAATTAGTTCGGATAAACTTCGGACTTAGCCTTCTTAGGCTTAATCATCCTAAGTATGGGATTATCATCCATACTGATGGATAAATTAGTTCGGATAAACATCGAACTTTGCCTTTTTAGGCTTACTCATTCTACGTATGGGATCAACATCCATACTGAGGGATAAA
Organism: Heliamphora pulchella; assembly: GCA_032270985.1. Lineage (NCBI taxonomy): Eukaryota > Viridiplantae > Streptophyta > Magnoliopsida > Ericales > Sarraceniaceae > Heliamphora > Heliamphora pulchella. The sequence goes on along the minus strand of JAULJZ010067868.1, from coordinate 16,386 downwards.
TTAATTCGGATAAATTTCGAACTTAGCCTTCTTAGGCTTAATCATCTTAAGTATGGGATTATCATCCATACTGAGGGATAAATTAGTTTGGATAAACTTCGAACTTAGCCTTTTTAGGCTTAATCATCGTAAGTATGGGATTAACATCCATAATGAGGGATAAATTAGTTCGGATAAGTATCGAACTCAGCCTTTTAGGCTTAATCATCCTAAGTATAGGATCAATCATCTATACTAAGGGCTAGATCACATCGAAATTAGCCTCTTTAGGCTGCTAATGACATTTACTGTACTCAGGGTGTGCCCCCTAAGTTTTTGTCAGGGAGACTATGTGATAAAACTCATGCCGAACAGTGGCGTTTTATTGAAAATTAAAAAACTACATTGAATTTTAAAATCAAAAGTAAAACTCTCTGAGGTTTTTTGCGTTCTATGGCTTAAGGATAGCTTTTCCACTCAAGTCCTCTAGGTGGTATGCTTCATTGCCACCCTTGGAAGTAACTCTGTACGGGCTTTCTCAGTTTGGACCTAACTTCCCCTGGACAGAATCCTTCATATGACCGAGCACTTTCCTTCGGACCAGATCTCCTTTACCGAACTCACGGTGTTTCACCCTCTTGTTGTATCCTCTAGCTAGAGTTTGCTAGTAGGCTGCCAATTTAATGGTGGCCATAGCTCTCTATTCTTCGGCTAAATCTAGGTCCAAAGCCAGTGTTCTCATATTAGCTTGAGGAGTACTAACATTTGTTCGGATTGTAGGTAATCTGACTTTCAACGGTATGACTGCCTCTACCCCATAAACTAGGGAGAATGGGTTTCACCTGTAGATCTCCTTGGAAAAGTTCGGTAAGTCCATAGAATTGAAGGGAGTTCTTCGATCCATCTTCCTTTAGCAGCATCCAACTTTTTCTTCAGTCCGTCGATGATGGTCTTGTTAGTAGCCTCTGCTTGTCCATTACTCTGAGGGTATGCTGGGGTAGAGAAATAGTTTTTGATCCCTAGTCCTGAACAGAAATTTTTGAACACCGAACTATCGAACTGGGTTCCATTGTCTGATATGATTGCTCGAAAAATGCCAAACCGGGTGATGATGCTCTTCCACATGAACCTCTTCACATTGACATCTCAGATGTTGGTCAGGGGCTCGGCCTCTACCCATTTAGTGAAGTAGTCCGTGGCGACAAGGAGATATTTCCTATTGCCTGTGGCCCTTGGGAAGGGACTTACTATGTCATATCCCCATTGGGCAAAGGGCCATGGACTGGTGTGTAGGAACAGGTCTTCGGTTGGGATGTGTACGTTCGGACTGAATCTCTGACATTTTTCACACTTCTGGACATATTGCTCCACATCTCTTTGCATGTATGGCCACCAGTAACCCTGGGAGATTGCTCAGTGGGCTGGAGACTTTTCTCCCGTGTGGCTGCCACAAATTCCTTCGTGAATTTCGAACAATAGATCCTGAACTCTGTTCGGGTGGACGCAGTACAAGTAGGGCTCAGTGAAGGATTTTTTGTATAGGTCCCCCGAACTAGAGACCCAGAATCTAATTGCTTTTCTTCTTATCATCCATGCCTCTTTTTGATCGGGTGGGAGTATGTCTTTCACCAAGTAGTCTTTTATGGCATCCATCCAACTTGGACCTAGTTTCGAGCAGTAGATCGGCTTTTCTTCATGGTTGACAATGCTTGGTCGTTGGAGAACTTCCATCGAAATCACTCTTTTTTTCTCAGAACTAACAGCAAATGCTAGGCAAGCCAGAGAGTCGGTATGGCTATTTTCTTTAGATGAAAGTTGGATAATCTCACAGCAGGGGATGTCTCTGGCTAACTGTTGTGCCAGCCAAACATAGGCCTGCATTTTGTCATCCCTGGCTGCGTATTCTCCCCTGAACTGATTCACCACCAATTGTGAGTCACAAAATATCTAGACTCTCTGGGCCTTTAGCTCTTTGACATCCCGAAGTCCGGCTAAAAGTGCTTCATATTCGGCTTCATTGTTGGTGGCTTGGAAGTCCAGCCGAACAGCCCTCTTTAGGAGAATTCCGTCAGGGCTATACAGTACTATCCATGCTCCAGCGCCTTTGTTGCATGAAGAGCCGTCTATGCAGAGCCTCAAAGTGTCCTCGGAGTCTGCATTTTTTAGAGTTGTTGGCTTGGTGGCCTGCCCCCGAGTGTCCGCCGAACACTCCTCTTGGCTGAATTCGGCGATAAAGTCGGCCAAGACTTGTCCTTTTATGGCCGTCCTTGGACAGAAGGTGATGTCGTGCTCCCCAAGTTCCACAACCCATTTTGCAACTCTCCCTGAAAAGTAGGCCTTTTGAAGTAATGATTGAAGGGGGTATTCGGTTATTACCTTGATCGGGTGAGCCCTGAAGTAGTGGATTAGCTTGCGAGATGTAACGAAAAGTGCCAAGGCTAGCTTCTCCAAGGGAAAATACCTTGTTTCTGGGTCAAGGAGAACCTTGCTCACGTAGTAAATTGGCTTTTGAACCTTGTTCTCTACCATCAGGAGCACGACACTCACTGCACGACTTGAAACTGCGAGATACATAAATAGTGTCTCACCATTATTTGGCACCGTGAGTAACAGTGGCGAGGAGAGATACTACTTTAGCTCGGTAAGAGCCTGCTCACTTTTTTTGTCCCACCTGAATTGGTTAGCCCTCTTCATTACTTTGAAGAATGGATAGCACCGATCAGATGCTCGGCTTATGAACCGATTGAGTGCTGCAGCCATCCCTGTAAGCTTCTGGACTTCTTTCAGGTTTTGTGGACTTCTCAAAATTTGAATGGTTGAAATCTGTTTGGGGTTCACTTCTATCCCCCTGTGAGTTACTAGGAAGCCTAGGAATTTTTTCGAGCTGACCCAAAAGAACACTTAGAGGCGTTAAGCCTTAACTTGTAAGCCTTGAGGATTTCAAATGTCCTTCTTAGGTCATCCAGGTGATTGTTCGAGTATTTTGTTTTTACCACCATATCGTCGATGTAGACTTCCATAGTCTTTTCGATCAAGCCCCTGAACATCTTGGTGGCTAGTCTTTGGTAGGTGGCTCTTGCGTTCTTTAGACCGAATGGCATCACATTATAGCAATAAATTTCCCGAGGAGTGATGAACGCTGTCCTCTCTATGTCCGGGGGATACATGGCTATCTGGTGGTATCCCCTGTATGCATCCTAAAAACTCATCCTTTCATGTCCTGTAGTTGAATCGACAAGCTGATCTATTCGGGGCAATGGAAAGCAATCCTTGGGGCAGACCTTGTTTAGATCAGTAAAGTCGACGCAGACTCGCCACTTTCCATCATTCTTCTTGACCACAACATTGTTTTCCAACCAGATCGGGTAGTAGATCTCTTTGATGGCCTCAGCTTCCTTCAGTCTCTGAACCTCCTCTACCACTGCTTCTGCATGATGTGGTGTTGATTTCCTAGGCTTCTGCATCACCAGCTTCCTTTGGGGGTCCATGTTCAACTGGTGGGTGATTATTTCGGGATCAATCTCTGGCATCTCATATGGTGTCTATGCAAAGACCTCTCTGTTCTCCTTTAGAAATTCCATTGATTCGGTCTCTTCATGTTCGGCCATGTTGGTCCCGAACAAGAAGAACCGATCTGGGTCCTTCTGAGTGATGATGACTTTCTTCAAGTCCTCCACCACCTTTTCCTTGGCAGTTTGGCTGTAGTCGTGGATTGTTTGGCCCTTCTCCACTTCTTCATGGCATAGGCTATGGTCTTGGCTTAGTGCCGAATTGCCGATCGGGTGATCGACTCAACTGTGCCATGGATCATTTTTACCGCGCCAAGAGGGGCATCTCCTTGTTCGGGCCTCTGGTTTTGTTCATGGTTTCTCTCTTCTCGAGCAGTCTTCTCGGCATCTATGAATTTCAGCAGGTGCTCAGCTTGTACCAAGTCCTCCAAGTACCTTTTGAAGGTTCTGCATTCTCCAGTCAGATGGCCATGATTTTGGTGATAGTGACACTTCCGCTTCTGATCACGTCTGCTCGGGTCCCCAATTAGCTTCGGTGGCCACTGGAAGTAAGGCTTATCCTTGATCTGGTCCAAGAATTTGTGAAGGGGTTCTTTGAATACTGTTTGTAGGGCTTGGTAAACTACTGATTCCTTCTCTTGGGATTCCTTTCTAGTCTTCTAATCTTTTTGGGCTTTATCCCTCTTCTCTGGCCGCTTGACTGAGGCCACATTTTGTTCAGCCTGACTTATATATTCCTCTACCTTCGCATGCTGCTCTATCTTTACCATTAGCTCAGACATTGTGGAGACGGCCTTCTTGGTGTGGGATTGTCTCAGACGACACTGGGGAGGTAGCCCGATTTTAAATGATGCCACAACGAGCTGTTCACTGCAGTCCTCAATCTTGTTGTAAGTTTCCCAGTAGCGTCGAGCATACTCCCAAATTGTCTCGCCATCATTCTTCCTTAGGGAGAGTAGTGTGTCAAAACTCCTTGGCTGTTTACTGTTGGTTATGAACCAAGCAGTAAAGGATTCAACCACTTGCTGCCAATTTTTTTTGGAGCGGGGTGGCAACTTGTGGAACCAACTGAGGGTTGTTTTCCATAGACTGGAAGGGAACATGTGACAAAGGAGTGCATCATTCCCACTCCAGAGTGCCATTACTTGTCTATACTAGCGAATATGGCTCATTGGATCGGTTTTCCCGTCGTACATTGCAAATTTCGGTGGGGAGAACTTACACGTGGGGGATCTGCATTCTCAATGACCTCCACTAATGGTGACACCAAAATCTGCTCAAGGGCCCTCCTTGTCACGTCTTGGGCTATTCAGCCACCACCATGCTGCATCCTAGAATCCATCTTTCTCTCCAACCATAGTCGTAGATCCTGATTGGGGTCCAATTTGGCCCGAGCAATTCTTTCATGATTTAGCCGAACTGATTCCATCTTAATTGTATCAGTGCGCCTGGAGCTCCTTAGGCTTAGCTCAGGCTCTTTGCGCCTTCGCCTCTGAGAGTGACTTAGACTATAGAACTCTGGACTTTATTTGGTTTTTTCCTACTCGGGACTTTCTCTTTGCTTTACATGCGGTTCCTTTTGAGCATCTTGCCCCTGGGTCAATCATCTGAGTTCATCAATCTCCCTGTCGCGTTGCTCTATTCTCTCTTCTAAATTGTTGATGATCCTATCTCGTCTGGCCAATCTTTCTTCTATTCTCCCTCTCTCCCTTGAAGATGGAGGAGAGGGCCGTTCCCCCTAGAACTGGTGGTTGAGTAACGCAGTTGCCTTCCATTGTGGAAGGCACCATCCTTACGCCTTCGAACTTCTGAAGGGATTCTGGGGGCCCTTCGTCTTTCTGGAATAATGGGTATAGATCTTTGGGGGATATCTTCTTGTTCCCTGGTACGACTTCCAGTGAATCCTGTTGGAGTCTGGCTCATGATTCTGTTGGCTCGAGATCGTCGTTCCCACAGGCGGCGCTAAATTGTGCACGTTACAAACTGGAGGCTTGTTCGGCACAATCAGGACTAAGTAAGTTGGCCCAGTGCTGATTACCCCGAATAGAATATGAGCCAAGCTCCTTGCCGCCAAACTCCCGAGAAGCCCCTTGCTCCGCCGCCGAACTCTTGCAACACCAAGAATACCGTTAGTGCCATCCGGTGTGGTTTGACTGGGAGGCACTCCGACGCTCAAGTTAGATATCTCTCAGGGAGATTTCTAGTCAAGAATTGGGCTCAGAATTGCCTACTTATGGGTTGAGAGCACCTCTCTTTATATAGGGATCAAAACCTCATGAGGCTGAATCCTCTTAGGATTCTGCCTCTTGGTTCTTTAAAGATTGTTTCCTATCCTGATGTGATTCTGATTCGATTCCATCCTTCTACACCCAATCAAATCGTGCCAAGGATGAAAACTTGCAGGGTTATCCTTCCTTCTATGGCCGACATGGGCTTTATCTGGTACGAGCCACCCTTGGTCGGGTGGGCCGAACTAGTATGGCCTGGTCCATAGGTGGTTCAGACTCCCTTGAGTGATAGAGCAGTCTGTTGTTGGGCCGGGCTATTGGCCCATAGTTTTTATCCACCCTCAAATATCATAGTTGTGCTAAACTTAAACCATTTGATTTATTTATTTTATATCTTTTGCTAAGATTATAATTTTGTTAAGTCAATTTTTTTATTATTTAAAACATTTTTTTGTTATTTTAAACAGATATGGATACTTTTAAAAAATCACAATTAAAATTCTCTATTGTTTTTAAAAAAAGAATGATAATTATTTTTCAAAATTTAGCTTTAATCTGAATATTTTGCCTTTTGACTTTATACTAAGTAAGCAAGAAGCTCATTTGATTAATAATTAATTGTAAGCTCCTAGAATATTAAAACTGCAACTTGTAATTGTTGATTTCTTAAAATAAAGTTTTTAAGGAAAAAAACTAAAATTTGACTTTATGCCACGAGATAAGCAAGGTCAAAGTTGAGAAAAAGGAAAGCCCCCTTAACTTAAATTTTTGGCCTTGTTATTGGTCATGTGGGACCTATTACACTAGTGTTTGTAACAGTATCACATTTATTTGGTAAATCGATAATGCTACATTGACCTACATATATTACCAAAGTAATCTTTCATATGATGTCGCATGTTCACAAGTATTAGATATATGTAGAGTTTGTGTGAGACTAATTACATCAATATTTGTAATTGTACCACATTATTTTTTTGAGTAAAAAAGTAACCCTATCATTATTATTTTTCATGAGCACGAACTCTCTTGATTGTCTTATTGGCCCTACGTGAGTTTGCATTGTCTTTATTTTGATAATTTAAATTGACTATTATTCTTAATATATAAACTATTCATGTAAAAAGATATCAATTGAATATCGCTAAATACTTGAACAAATTATGTTTATCTTTAAAATATTGGTATATGGACGGCACTGTTATCTTTTTCCCAAATCAAATGTGTTTTGTTTGAACACTAAAGAATTTATAATCAACTAGATGAATAACTAAATTACACACTTGGAATAATAAAATGGGTAGTTTAAATCATTAAAATTGACCCAAAGTGGATTCACAATAGGCCCAACTAACGTGGTGTTATGTAATGCTCATTTGGTGTCATTGAACACTTCCTCTTGGAAGAATGTTGTCGAGATAAGTTCTCTTAGAGAATAGGTTTTGTCTGTATTCCTATCTTTGTTATTTTCTTTTCTGTAATAACTAAACAAAAAAACCGAAAAAAATTGACCTGGTCAATCCCCAATCCCCTTTACTAAGAGTGAATCCACAATAGACCCTCAATCCCTAAATGACATCCGAGATAAGTTAATTTTTTTAGCGTAAATTGGGGATTAGTCCTATTTTAAAAAGATATTTGAGGATAAACCTTATTCAAAAGTTGTATATTCCATAAAGTTCTTTTTTAAATTTTCCAGCAAAAATTGGACTTTTATACCATTTGTTAATTTTAATTAATTTTATAATTTAGATGGAAGGATTATCAGATTTTTTTTCCTTCAAAATACCTCACCAACATTTTTGAAATTAGTTAAGTGGGTGATTCGAAGTTGTGTACTCCATATTCGAAGTTGTTCAGCAGCTGATTCGAAATTGTTTTGGTACCCTAATTTTGCCCACCGTCTAAAATCATCGACTGTGCAACTGTTTTGGAGTTTTTTGCCAATTGTTCTGGAGTTCTTTGCCCACTGTTATGAAATTCCCACCATTTGAAATCATCAGCTTTGCAATCAGTTGCGGACTTTTTTTTGGTTCAAAATGATACACAGTCTCATTTTTGTTTCATCATTTTCTGGACGTTCTTCTACGTTTAATGCATTATATCGAAAGAGTAAAAAAGTCCGTGGTTCTCAATTTTTGCATTTTTTTGTTCAAAATGATACAACATAGGCTCATTTTTGTTGTATCATTTTATGGGCGTTCTTCTACGTTCAATGCATTATATCCAAAGAGTAAAATGATACAACTTAGTCTCATTTTTGTTGTATCATTTTTTACATTTTTTTGGTTCAAAACGATACAACATAGTCTCATTTTTGTTGTATCATTTTCTACATCTTTTGGATTCAAAATAATACAACATAATCTCATTTTTGTTGTATCATTTTCTGGGTATTCTTCGACGTTCAATGCATTATATTCAAGAAGTAAAATGATACCATATAGTTTTATTTTTGTTGTATTATTTTTTACATTTTTTTGGTTTAAAATGGTACAACACTAGTGTATCAAGTGCAACACCAACATTAAGTTTCTCATTTTATTTTTAAATTTCTTATTTTGTTCGACTTTTCATCTATTACTCAAATTTTTCTTTATTTTTTGCACGGATCCGCAATGCAATATACTCACGATTGGGTTTGAATCAGATAGAAAAATTGAACCTGATTTTACGGAGTTGTTGAAGGAAATGTTCTGATAGGCACAAGGTTAAGAACGAGAATATTTTGAGAAGAAGATATCGAAATGAGATTTCTCATTAAGTTTTTTTATTTGTAGGACCTATAAGTACAATGAAACCTCATTTGGGACCTATTGCCAAATTTTCTTTTTTTTTTAATATCACCATGGCGTAATACAAAATGTAATACAAGTAAAATGATGCATTTTTAAAACTTTATTGTTTAATATTAACAAAGTAAAAGGCATATAAATTCGTGTAGGCACAAAAAATTAATACTCACATAAAAGTAGAAGAGAAAGCTCAATGAGGAAAAAGATGACCGAGGCCTCCACCGTGTTCCAACAACAGAGTTCTTACAAATAAGCCTCTTGGCTAGCCAGTGGCTGGAGACCCTCCTATGGTTGAGTTAGATAGGAGAATAGAAAAAAAATAAAGTTAGAAAGGAATTTGTTACACACTCTAATTATGTGAGATGATCTCTATTTATAATAGAGTTAGAAGTTGATTTAAATAGTGTTATACTATCATACTTTAGGCCTTGGATGGCTTGGTAGAGTGTTGGATTTGATTTATTAGAGGTTAGTAAGCCCAATTTTAAATGATTTTACGATATTATTTTTCCTTCAAAAATTGTAACATCCAAATTTTTGGTAACGTGGAAGGCAATAAAAATCTACATTTACTGAAAATTAAAGAAAAACTATTCGATCATACATTAAGAATATAAAATAACACAAGATTTTAAGATTACTGCCATAAAATAGAAAATTCTATGTAAGTTGGCACGTTCTAGGTAAAAAATAAACAATAACAAAATAATATAAGTTCATAAATTGATTAAGTGAGCAACGATTCCACTTCATCTGCTTTAGAGTACTCAATTGGGTTCTCAACGTCTTTCATAACTTGGTACGAAATGATACGAGCTGTAAAAACCAAGTAGATATAAACCAAAAATAAGAATTCTAAAACATCCAAAACATACAATTCATGATACGAAAAATAAATATGAGTGTGACAACAAAATTCCCAATCCAAATAAACATGATATACAACATATGGCAATATGCATGAATAAATACAATAGGGACAAGTACAAGTCGAGAATATGTCATAACAACACCGAGAACTTGTTCGTATCAACAACTAATTGGGAACTTGCCCGTATTAGCAACTAGTCGAGAAATTACCTATATCGACAACCAATCGAGAACTTGCCCGTATCAACAACCAATCGAGAATTTGCTTGCAGTTGTGTTGTTGAACCAAACATCGTTTTTCTATGGCAAACATAGCATATAAGGTCAAGCGAGAGCTCATCACATGAATCACTCATATCTTGGGAGCCAAAATTATTGTTGAGTAGAGGAATATTTTTAGTATATATATATATATATATATATAAAATTTGATAATTATAAAAGAAAAATAAATTAAAATGCTACTCACAAGATTAATATTCATTTATAATATAAAATTACAACTAACTATGACGGCTTTTCATATCTTGAAAACGATACACAATTGTTTCATTTGAAATACTATTAAATATTTTTATCTTAATATAGACAATTTAGAAGTTTGAGAATTAAATAAAATTTTAAAAAATTCAACAAAAATCTCCACAAGTCACAAAAATCCAACAAGAAAAAAACCCTCCATAAGTCAAAACAATTTAGCAAAACTTCAACAAAAACCCCACAAGTCACAACTCACAAGTGCACCAAATTAAATAAGCAAAATAAAAATTAAATATATTTTATTTTAGAACCAGATCTAGTTCACCAAATGTAAAAAGAAAAATTTAAATATTAGTCTTTTTTTAGACCTCATTAAAGATTTAGTCCTACAACTTTTATTTTAAGAGATTTAATCTTATCAAATTTGGAATAATTATATTACGTTTAATTTATTTTTATTTAAGAATTAATCTTTTTTGTTTTAGATAAGTGAAAAAATTAAAGTGATACATTTATCAAGCAATCATAACGATTGAGAAAGAAAAGTGATACATTTTCATTTAACTAATATATCAGTTTTATGAACTGATAAATGTATCACTTATCGCATTAAACTAAAACTGTGAAAAAAATTGTTATAGTACTAAAACTCTATTATCATTTGATAATAGGACTTATACTAAAATTACTCATGTAAAAATAACTGAAAAAATTAGAATCCTTTACCCTTGCAGATCCCTCACTGTGTTTGACTCCCGCGAGAAAAATATACAAATAATTGAGAATGAGTGATTTTGCCTTTCATCTTATGGGTCAAAATATAATTTCAATGGGATTAAAATATAAATTTAATAAAGCATAATTATTATATTTTAAAATATATATAAAAAAAATTAAAAAAATTTAAAATGTCACTGGGGGCATTTGCCCCCATGCGCCCTCACATGACTTCGTCCATGGTAGCTGATAGCGATAACAGTGATAATGACAATGGCAATGGTGGTAAAAGGTAATAGTAGTTGTGGAGGTAATGACTGTAGCGACAGTAACAGTAGTAGCAGTGAGCGAATGTCTAGTGGTGATGGCAACAGTGGTGGTGGGGACAATAACGATGATGATAGTGGTATAGGTAGCAATAGTAGATTAGTGGTCGTGGCAGTAGTGATAATAGTAGTGGTGATTGTGGTAGTAACAGGGCTAGCCCTCACCAAGTGCCAGTGAGGCTGATTAGGACCTCCATTTTTGAAGTAAAAAATAGTCCCCAAATTTATAATGTCTTTTATTATACTTTGTATAAAATAATAAAATTAGAAGTGAATTAAAGTTAGGGCCCAATTTAAAGAAACCCAAACCCAAACCCAAACCACTGCTCACCTCGAAAATTCCACCCAAACGGACCAAACCGACAAACCCAAAACTTTTACCCAATCTTCCCTAGCTACTTTTGCTAATCTACTTGTGAAGATTGAATTTGAAGGCATCTTAGCATCTATTTTTGTAAAAGTGATTTAATCTAGAGTCCTATTTTGGCAACTTATTTGAGGATAGATCTCATGCTCCGAACTGTTATTCTACGAAATCTTTTTAATAATTTTTTTAGACTTTTATACCCTCAAAATGTTCTCCATAATATTTGATATCATTTAATGCACAGTTGATTTTATTTTCAATGTTATAACACCTGTTAAAAAATATTTATGGAGACTTCTTCATCCCATTTAATTCCAATTCTAGGATATCTCATGATTCTATATTTATTTCAGCATATTATGATAATATAATATAGCTCAAAATGAAATAAAATGAATTATATGGCAGGTTGAATTTTGAATTTATGGTAATAAAGAATCCTAAATAGATAAGATCATATTGTATTACATTCTCAGTCAAAACTATTTTCATTACACAAATTTCAAAAGTATAATGTATTACACCGTTTCATTACACATATTTTCGGGTTACAAGTTCTGGAGCGAAACCACTTTCAGAAAATATCAAATCTTACTTATACGAGAAAATATGAACATATACTCATTCTGTTTATCATAATTTTTTTTATCCTGTTAATATATTCTCACTTTTTATCATAATTTGTTTTATCGTGTTAGCATATTCTCACTTCTAAGCAAGCTGTCTTATCATATTCTCATATTTTCACAAGTTGTCGGTATATGAGAAAATATGAACATATACTCATTCTGTGTATCACAATTTGTTTTATTATGTTATCATATTCTTACTTTTAATCTTACTTTTTCTTTAATCATGTTAACATATTATCACTTCTAAGTAAGTTGTCTTACCACGTTCTCATATTCTTACAAGTTGTCGACATATTCACATACTTCAAAAGTTGTATTTTATCAAACAGAATAATCTCATTAATATTCTCATTTTCGGTAAAATAAATTTTATTTTCGATTTAAAAAAGTTTTTCTTTTCTACATGGTTGCAATTTAACTCTCTACCAATCATCTGAAGTGCAAAATATAGAGTTTATAATGTAAACATGACCACGATACGACTAATAAAAATAGATAGTTTATAATGCAAACAAATTCACGAAACAATTATTTCATGAAATGCTATTTTCTACAATACACAGACCTTCATATAAGCAAGATTTGATATTTTCTGTAAGTGATTTCGCTCAAGAACTTGTAACCTGAAAATTTGTGTAATGGAACGGTAATACATACAATATGTTTTCGAAATTTGTGTAATAGAAATAGTTTTGGCTGAGAATGTAATACAATATGATCCCATCTATTTAGGTTCCTTTATTATTATAAATTCGAAATTCAGCATTCCATATAAAGTATTCTGGTTTCAGTTATATTATATTACTATAACATGCTGAAACAAGCATAGAATCATGAAATATCCTGGAATTGAAATTAAATGGGATGATAAAGTCTCTATAAATATTTCTTAACATATGCTATGACGTTTGAAATTAAATCAGCCGAGTATTAAATGATATCAAATTTCATAAAGAACAATTTGAGGATATAAAAGTCTCAAAAATTATTTAAAAAATCTTGTGGAATAACAGTTCAGAGCGTGAGATCTATCCTCAAATAAATTGTTAAAATAGAACTTTAGACTAATTAACCCTTTTTTGGGTTATTTACATATAACATGGTTATTATATGATTTGAGTTTCACTTTTAGACGTTCATAACTTTTTTATGTTGATTTGCAAAAGTTATTTTTATTTTTTCATGTTTATTTATTTATTTATTTTTAATTTGCAAAATTTTAGAAAGAAATGTCTCCTAAAAAGTATTTGTCTTGATCTAAAAAAGAAAAAAAAAGTGAAAGAATTAATACAATATCAAGTGAGAGCTATTGAAAAGTTTTTTTTGTAATAAGAAACAAATAGAAAAATGGTAGATAAGCTTGACTATGCAACATTAATTAGTAATTTTACAGTCAAAAATATCAAAAAAATAGTATTTAAGTAATTATTTGTTACTATTAGTTAACTTTTTAATCACTACAACAAAAAATAGTTTCCTCAACGCAACAAAAAACGTCGACAAAAGTCTAATTGTGTTAGTAAAACGTTTTGCCAACGTATACCCTTGCGTCGACAAGTCGTCGGCGAAGGTGTGTCAGGAAATGTTTTCGCCAACAAAAAATGTATGCGTTGGAAAATATTAATGGTTTGGCGACAAATTGTCTCGTCAGCAAAAACCTTCAATACTCGTTGGTAATTATATGGTGTGTAGCCAAAAGTGATTAAAAATAAGAATAATGTTACACTTTTGCCAACTACTCAAGTGTCGGCAAAAATATCTATTTAACGATGCATAAGGTGCATCGGAAAAAACTATTTTTTTAAAAAAAATAATATCTTTCCCGACAAAAACATTCGTCGCTAAAAAGTAAACTTTAGCAACATGTAAGACATGTCAGCAAATTTATTTTTTATGTTTCTTTTATATTTTTGCTAATGTGTTGCTTTTGTAGGCAACTACACAAATTTATTAAAAACAAAAATTATATTTCAAATATTTTTTTTCATAGCAATCTGTTTCCCATCCAAAATCATTCATAAAATATAAAAATAAATTCATATTTCATGTCCATTCCAACCAAACCAATTCTATATAAATCTTTACAAATCAATTTTTATTCCTAAACGTAACAATATCCAAAAAGTAATTATTTTTTCAAATATATATAAATATCTCGCCAATGTATCCAAATATTTAACAAAATACAACGCATAAAAATCAAAATAAGAAATACACAAAAGAAAATGACATGGTGTTGTCGAAATAAACTCATTCATCATTAACCTGTGAATAAAATACAAAAAAATATAAGAATCTTATCAATTAATTAATTACAAAACTAATATACATGTACCTAAAAAAAATTCAATAAATTAGCAAGGTATCACCTGAAATAATGATTTATCTTTACCGTAATAATTTGGTGCAAAATGTAATGAGGCGTTCTATATGTGGGTATTTATCTATTCTACATACCCGTGAATGAAAAATATGCTTTAGATAATTAGTATAAAGACTTGCAACCAAATAGCATGTTTCTATTTCTTTATACAATTTTAATTGAACAAAATTTCAAAACTCGAGAGTGATAAAATGCAAAAATAAGAATAATTTTCAGCAAAGTATCCATTGTCTTTCGGATATCCTAACGGTGTAACTGTCTCCAATGTAACTTGTAAATAAAAAATATATGTTAATTACCACGCAACCAATAAGTTTCATGTCATCCAACCTAACTTCACATACTCACAGTTTATATAATTTTAAAATTAAGGCATCAAAGAAGTTAAATATAAAAATTACTTGTATATTTCTCACCTAGGATACTCGTCGTGGATGTGGGCTAATGATTCCATATGGGTGGATAGATAATGTGGGGAGTTGGATAGATTGGGCCACCACTTCTGATGTCCTTGTTGCACGAACATGAAGGTCTCATTGTTTGGTGAAACAATTAAAAAAAGCAAAATATCAAGAGTAAGAATTCGGGTCCAAATTTGAGACCAACCATTTCATGAATGTAGTTAAAAATAAAAGTAAATATATTCCAAGTGACGACACATGTATCTATGTTGCAAACGCACATATACAAATAAAGAGAAAAAGAGATAGTGGAGTAGAAATGTGTGCAACTTTTGGTGCACTATGACACCAGATTGAAGTGATGATTGTGTCCATTGACGAAATATATTTTCTTTCTATCAAATATTAGTACACATCATTAACCAAATAGGTATAATACAATGGCTTAAGATATACTACAAAGCTTCAAGTAATCCTATGAAAATGATAAATGAAGGGACATAGGTCTTGAATAATTTTTCTACAAGTGTTTTACATGCAAAACTATTAGAATGGTTGAAGCATTATGCTCTCTTATCGAGCGTCTCCATCTCTTCCCATATGTTGTTTCTATTTCAACATTGAAAATTTGACACTTTTGTGAGTTTATATCTTCCACTCTTGTGTAAGGTGTGTTTTACTCAGGGGTTTCCTATAAAAATAAGTGCAGTCAATCCGTCAACTTTGTTTTTCTTTGACAGCTCTAGTGAATTTAGCTAGACAAAAGTACCAATTTGCTAGTTGTATTTTTTGCTTCTTTTTTTTTTTTTTGTTATGTAATGCTTTTTAGATGAGTAATCTTTTTAAATGTTTTCCTTCCATTGTCTATGTTGAGTAATTTTTTGCTTCCTAATCTATCTTTTAGGCACTTGAAAGTGTTTTGAGGATAGTCGTTGATTAGGCTACCTTTCATTTGGTGTAGTGTTCTTTAGTAATTAATCTGGGTTAGTACGAGTGATCAATCTGGTACAGGAGTTGGAAATATGCTGTACTTCAATTTTGAGAAGCTAGTTGACTTCATTATGGGTTGATGAGAGGTTAAGGTTTGCTATAAGAGCTGAGATCACTTATTTGTTGTATTTTTTGCTGGTTAGCAACTTTTGTTGCTTATTGGATAATTCCATTCTCAGCATTGTTTTGCCAAACTTTGCATTAAATAAAAAGGAAAGAAGAGGCAGCAGCATGGTACTTTTCATGAAGCACCATATATATATATAGGATCTCTTTTTAAATATTTGCCTAGGGTTTCTAATTATGGGCCGGCCCAGAGTAGCAATGATGATGGTAGTCGTAGTGTGGTGGAGAATGGTGGCAGCGTGGTAGGATGGTAATGGTAGTGTTAAAGTGATGGTAGTAATATGTTAATTGTGTCCAAAAAATATTTTTTGCTTTAAGAAAAAGATATTTTAAAGCCATATTAATTTATTTATTATTAACCAGGAAAATATTTTATGATGATTTCAAATATGAAATTCAAAGGCATCCAATAAAAAAAAATACTCTAAATCATATAACTATAATGAAATATATGATCCCCCAACGCTTATCAAATTTAGAAAGAGTGAGTTTTGTTGTACTACACCAAAAAATACAAAAAATTATCCTTAAAAAAAATTGTCAAAACAAACAGAGCATAAATTAATAAAAAGGGACAAAGATT
>JAULJZ010067857.1:0-13213 GCA_032270985.1 Heliamphora pulchella | reverse complement strand
GTTGATCCCGCTCAATACACTCCAAGTGTACTAACACATCGAGCTCGAACATCGAATTCCCAAAACTTGAATTCGATACGTTCGACCTAACCAAGACCAGCTACTATAACGATGTACTATAATCGTACCAATAGAATGTCCGAATCCATTACGATTGTGAGCCTACCTATATAATCGATTAGAACCTTTGACCCAATCTTCCGTGCAGCACGCACCGAGTCAAATACTGGATAGAATATACGGATTATACATTCATACATCACAAATGTAAATATGAAACCATAAATGCAATACCATCTCAAATGTTTCTCATTACTATGCCAGGGATCCAGAATAAAATATATAAAAAGCATGATTTTTCAGTATACATTCCCAACAACTCTCATACCCCCTCTCCCCCCTTTCTCTTTTCTCATCTCTTCTTCTCTCCTTGAGAGAGAAAGGGTCACCATATCTCCAAACCCTAACCCTCTATTCTTCAATCTTGAAGATTGAGACTTGATCAAGGGTGAGCAAGGCGAAGATCAAGCTTTAGAGGAGCAAGAAAACCCAATATCCAAATCCTAGGAGCGAGATTTGAAGAAATCACAAGCTTTCAAGCAAATCTGACGTAGGATCTAGATTATCTCACATATCTTGCATAGATTTGGGTTGATATTTTGTGTATATGAGTAAAAATTGAGTCCATTGCATGCTTAATTATCACATTAGTAGATTTGTGTGTGGATTGAGTTAATTTTTATAAAATGGAGGTTCTTGAGAGGTGATTACCCATGAAATTGATGACTTGTTGCATTAAAAAGGAGTTTTGAGACTTGAATCTAGTGTTTTTGGTATAGAAATAAGGATTTAAAGCATGTTTGATAAAGGGTTATGTATTTGGAGGTTTAGAACTCTAAACAAGGGAGATTTTGGAGTTTTCTCGGGCGATAGAGGCCTCGAGCGGAGCCCTGTCTGCTCGAGTGCTCACATGACAGAAGGTTGGGCGCTCGAGCGCCCGATGTCCGCTCGAGCGGACTCACTGTGCATGGCCAACTTCTTTTGATCATATCTCTCTTATTCGGACTCTGAATTGGGTCGTTTTTATACTCAAATCGAAGCCCCAGAAATTCTCTTTCCAACAACTCTACTCTGACAAAAAAATTCATTTTGTAGAAAACGTTATGATCAAATAACTGAGGGTATGTCAAAATTTTAAAATTATTTTTCACCCGTTTTCAGCCGAATGTTTTGGAAAAACATGTTTTCATTAATATTGGCCCTTTTTACTAAATTTCTAGACCCTTGAGCTAATGGCACACCTATGTATATATCTAGATTGAGTTAGGAGGCATGCATTGGACTAATTGGTCAGGTTTTCTTTTACATTAAACGTGAGTTTCAAGTTGATATGTATGTATACATGATGGGTGTTACCTTTTTAAAATGATGTGACCTTCTTGCTATCAACCTTGTGTTATTGGTACTTGGTAACATGGAAGAAACAATGTAAATATGAGAAGTTATATAATGAACGTTATGATACATGTGATTTGGAAATTTAATGGAAAATTTAGATTTTGAATCAAAATGGTGTATTATGGCAATAATTTGGAGAGGAACCATTTGTGGGTTGGACTCTTGGGTTTTTTTATATATATAACCAATAATGAAACATATAGATTGATGTGAATTAAGTTGGCCTAGCGGGTCCGCGATGAAAGACCGAAAACTTGCGCAAGATGGGGACCACATGCCACGGGTTAGCCCCCGAAATGTGGTGTTGTGTCGTAGTGAGTTATAGAGCTATCTATTATTCAATGGCTTCATGTAGCCTATTGGGATTAATAGGAAGGGATTTCTATAGCCTGCACCCAACACCGGTTCATTAGAGGTGATACGATTTTGTGAAAACTAGAAAAATAAAATGAATGATTTATGGATGAAAAACAAACAGTAAAATGGAAGTAATTTTGTGTGTGTAGGTGTGTGTGTGTTAAAAAGTAATGATTTGAATAAACGTGCATATTTATTATGGTTACACCAATCACACCTCACAAATCATGCATTAGATTTGAGTTAATCATTATCCTACGAGCTTCGGCTCATATATATATGTTAAACCATTTCAGGTTCCGAAGAGCGGGGTGACACCAAAGCTATGGATGCTTTTGGGAAGGGCTAATAGATGGAGTTATGATGTCATTTCTTGTCTTTGTTTTTGTTGTACATTAAACTAAGGAAAGTGATGTAATATAAGGGATAGTTAATGTTGAAAAAATGTTACTCTAAACATTTGTGATAAATCTGAAAATGTAAATTTTGGAACGTGGTTCATTCAATTAAATCTTTTGAATGATATGTACAATATTATCTTATGTTTCGGGGCATCAACTATGGATGTGGTTTATGCATGCTGAGTTTAGGGGTTAGTTCACGGACCTGTGTTTGGGTCCTGACAGAATGGTATTAGAGATCTAGGTTTAGATACTTAGGAGCTGTGGGAAGTGAGGACGACATTTGTATGAGAATTGTTTGATGATAGTTAGGCACCACTACACGGCGTGGTTTATGTGCTTGCATGGGATTGTGGTTGTATTGTCTTGCGCATGCTATGTGTCTATATGAGCATGGAGGTTGAGTCTTGGGGTAATGTGGCTTGCCACTTGGCATACGATCAACTACTTTAGGGTCGAAATAAAAAAGTGTTTGGCCGGCGTTCTTTTTATGAGAAATCTAAATTAGTTGCTCGGATTGTCACGTTACTCTGGGGCTTTCCCTTGGTATATGTTTATGTGTTAATGTGATTAAGATTGAGTAGGGTTAGCCCTTTTTGCGCTTAAAAGTTAAATCTATTCGGAATGGAGTGGTGATTTGTTTACAAGTTATGTATTGATGATCGTTTTTCTTTGTATAGTGACGCCTCCTAGGCAAGAAGGAGGTAGAGGTCGAGGTCACAGTTGCGGCCGGGGGCGCGGGAGAGCGCCAGTTCCTGAAGAAGGGGATGTCAATGCCTCGCAGGAACCAGTTGGTGGTACAGAAGTGAATCAACAGATATTGAATGCTTTGAGAACTTTAATAAGGGCTGGGGCTAACCATGGGGGAGTACGGGATACAGATGCAAGGGCTGCAATGATGATGAGAGAGTTTCAACGTTTGAACCCTCCTACTTATGCTGGGGCACCTGACCCTAGAATGGAGACAAAATGGTTAAAGGTAGTCACCCAGATCTTAGATACTTTTCAAATTGTGGAAGATGACCTTAGGATCGATTTTGCTACTTTTCAACTCCGGGAAGAGGCAAATGACTGGTTGGAGTTTGCTAAGATGACACTAGACGGTACATGGGCAGCATTTACAGCGGTATTCCTAGAAAAATATTTTCCCGAGTCTATTCGAGATACGTATAGAGAGGAATTCCTATCGTTGATACAAGGAAATTTGTCCGTTTTGCAATATGAATCAAAGTTTACAAGCTTGTCAAAGTTCGCACCAAAAATGGTGTCAATGGAGGAATTGAAGGCCAAGAGGTTTGAAAGGGTTTTACGACCCTCTATTTGAGAGAAAGTGGTAGGGTTTCGATTGAGGATTTTCTCGGAGGTAGTTGAGATGGCCATGGTAATAGAAAGTACTATGGCAGATAATCGCAGGATCGTGAAAAAGAGGCAACTATCGGTGGCTAGAACTACACAATCTAAGGGACGACCTTATAAGAAGCGAAGACCTGAACAGGGCAATACTAGTTTGGTGCCATAGAGATCTTATCAGACCCAACACTCCGTACCCACCCCATCTGTGGCCTCGATGGCACATCTGGAGCGAAGAGAAGTTGCGTGTTTTGTTTGTGGGTAGCAAGGACACCGGGCTAGAGAATGTTCGCAAAGGAAGCAAGCACCATTGCAACAACAGAATTTAACTCAGGGTCAGCCTCAAGAGAGGGGACCTATGACGTGAATGTCCACAAGGAAGAGCTAGCCAAGAAACATCTTATACACAACCTTCTCAGTGGCCGACATATAATCAACCAACTGGGCAGACCGGGACGCATGTATTTTGAGCTCCTAGGGAAGCAACTTCGGCACAATCTGTACGTCAACCTGCGGGTAGAGGACGGGGATAGACATCTGAAATCTAGGGAAAGATCTATGTCATAGCAGAAATCGGTACTTCGTCAACTCTTGAGATTCATGAGACTACTACTAGTACCCCAGTGATACGAGGTACTTTGTTAGTTTTCAATTCTTGGGCTTGTGTGTTATTTGATACTAGTGCATCACGTTCATTTATCTCTTCTTCATTCGTATCTGCTTTGGGTTTACCTGTTGAGGTGTTGGATGTTGTTGTAAATGTTGAAACACCCATCGGTGATAGTGCAACGTTAAGGTGTGCATGTAGACGGTGCGAAGTAGTAATAGCTGATCGTCATCTCGTGTTCGACTTTAGCGTGCTGAAGATGTTAGGGTTTAATATTATTCTTGGAATTGACTGGTTAACTACATTTCGTGCATTTATTAACTGTGATCGACGAAGGATTTTCTTGTATACTCCAGAAGGAGATTTTTTCTTTTATGTGGGGGATAAAGAAGATAAGATGACATTTTGACCCAGTGATGTGAATTATTTAACTAATGTGCATACGATTCTATCCACCCTTTTGACTAAGGATGAACCTTCCGTACGAGGAGAGCTCCTACCGGTGGTGAACACATTTAGTGATATGTTTTTGAAAGAATTATTCGAATTGCCGCCACATAGAGAAGTTGAATTTTCTATTGAGCTTATCCCAGGAACTATTCCAATATTGGTGCCATCCTATCATTTTGCTCCAATGGAGTTGAGAGAACTGAAGATTCAGTTGCAGGACTTGTTGGATAAGGGCTTCATTCGCCCTAGTGTCTCGCCGTGGGGAGCACCGGCATTGTTTGCTAAAAAGAAAGACAGCTCGTTGCGATTATGTATCGATTATCGAAAGTTGAATCAGGTAACGGTAAAGAATAAATATCCAATGCCCAAGATTGATGATCTATTTGACCAATTGAAGGGCTCTGCATGTTTTTCAAAGATTGATTTGAGATCGAGTTATTATCAATTAAGGGTTCGGGAGGATGACATCCCTAAGACCGCTTTTCGTACTCGTTACGAACACTGAATTTTTGGTGATGCCCTTTGGTTTAACGAATGCCCCCGCAACTTTCATGAATTTGATGAACCGAATCTTCTGGCCTTGCCTTGATCAATTTGTAGTGGTTTTTGTTGATGACATTTTGATTTATTCTCCGACTCGAGAAGTTCATGAGGAACATTTGCGTGTGGCACTTCAACTTTTAAGAGAACACAAGCTTTATGCCAATTATGAGAAATGTGAATTTTGGTTGCCCGAAGTAAAATTTTTAGGACATGTTGTATCGAAAGACGGAGTAACTATTGATCCATCTAAAGTAGAGACCGTGCAAGATTGGAAAAGACCACATGGTGTGTTTGATATCAGAAGTTTCTTAGGCCTTGCAAGGTATTATCGCCATTTTGTAAAGGATTTCTCCTGTTTAGCATCACCATTGACACGACTCACTCAAAAAGGAGTTAAATTCACGTGGAATGATGCTTGCAAACATGCTTTTCAAGAATTAAAGAATCGATTGACCAGTGTGCCAATAGTGATCATACCTAAGAGGGGTCTTGATCATGAAGTATATAGAGATGCATCTCATAAAGGATTATGGTGTGTTCGGATGCAGCACGGCAAGGTTGTGGTGTATGGATCGAGGCAACTGAAGACGCTTGAAAGAAACTACCCAACCCATGATTTAGAATTAGCAGCCGTTGTTTTTCCGTTAAAGGTGTGGAGGCATTACCTTTATGGAGAACGATTTGAAGTTTTCTCCGACCATAAGAGTCTCAAATACCTCTTTTCGCAGAAGGACTTAAATTTGAGACAGAGGAGATGGATGGAATACCTAGGCGACTATAATTTTAGTTTGCATTATCATCCGGGCAAGGCAAATGTTGTAGCAGATGCCCTGAGTCGAAGTCCTTGAAATCTTTAGCTCAGATTGCGATACGAGAATGGAAAATGTGGGAAGAGGTTGGAGAATTTGATGTTAACCTTGGTGGGGCCGAGGATCGTGTTACCTTGTCCGCTATGGTCTCTTAACCTATACTGATACATCATGTCATAGAAGCCTAGCAGTTTGATGAAGAGGCACTAATGTATGGAGAACGTGTCACCAACAAGGAGAACGCCGAAGGATGGACTAATCTACTGAACTAAGGCTTGAGATTTATAGGAAGACTGTTTGTACCTGAGGTTTGTCGTGAAGAAGTGCTACGAAATTTTCACCACTCTCGACTCGCAGTGCACCCTGGAACTACAAAGATGTATCATGATCTTCGACGACAATTTTGGTGGAAAGGCATGAAAAAGGATGTGGCTTTGTTTGTTGCAAAATGTTTCACATGTCAACAACTAAAAGAAGAACATCAACGACCGGCGGGCATGCTCCAACCATTACCAATTTCAGAATGGAAGTGGGAACATGTGACGATGGATTTTATTTTTGGCCTTACTAGGTCACCGAAGGGAAGCAACGTAATATGGGTAATTGTGGATCAATTGACGAAGTCTGCACATTTTCTACCAATGTGTACAACCGACTCGGTGGATAAGTTAGGAAGACTCCATGTTCAGGAGATTGTGCGATTACATAGCGTACCAATATCGATAGTATTGGATAGGGACCCTCAGTTTACCTCGCGATTTTGGCAAAGTTTGTAGGCATCTTTGGGAACCAGTTTACTCTTTAGTACAACATTTCATCCTCAAACCGATGGTCAGTCCGAGCGTACGATTCAAATTTTGGAAGATATGTTAAGAGCTTGTGTGTTGGACTTTGGTGGTTCGTGGGAAGATCACCTACCACTAGTTGAGTTCGCATACAACAATAGTTACCAAGCAAGTATCGAAATGGCTCCGTACGAAGCCTTGTATGGAAGACCATGTAGATCTCCTTTATGCTCGACCAAAGTTGGAGAAGCCTCACTGTTAAGTCCCAAATTAGTGAGGGAAACAACCGAAAAGTTTACCACAATTCGAAGGTGTTTGATCACGGCTCAGAGTCGCCAAAAAAGTTATGCTAATAGACGAAGACGACCGTTATCATTTGAAGTAGGGGATTTTATATTTTTAAAGGTGTCACCGAAGAAAGGCTTGACAAGGTTTGGCAAAGGTAGGAAGTTGTCACCACGGTTCATGGGACCTTTCGAGATACTTGAACGAATTGGGAAAGTAGCATATCGACTAGCTTTGCCACCGCAACTTTCATCCATAAACAATGTTTTTCATGTGTCGATGTTACGAAAATATGAGCCCGACCCCTCTCACGTGATAGATTGGTCAAAGTTGAGCCTACGAGACGATGTTTCTTATGAAGAACTACCGGTGAAGATTCTAGATACCCGGCAACAAGTTTTACAAGAAAAGACTCTATCCTATGTAAAGGTGTTATAGCGACATCATGGTGTAAACGAAGCAACCTGGGAAAGAGAGTCAGATATCCGGTCTAAATATCCCAAGCTTTTTGAGTCATAAGAAGGATCGAATTTCGGGGATGAAATTCCTAAGGGGGGAGGTTATGACAATCTGGTACGTATTTATTTTGTTTTGTTGATCTTTGCTTCCGGTTAAATATTATGATGTGACAAAAATTAGAGTATAAGTTTTAATGATATGGAGGTCCATGATCGAATTAATGAGTTGAAGAATGATTAATATTAACAACATAATTATAAGAAAAATTGAAATGAGATAATAAGAGTGAGGTTGGAGATTTGAGTTTAGTTTAAGAAAATTTACTGAGATTTTGGTTTAGGGATCACTGCTCGAGCAGTGAAGGCCCGCTCGATCGAGCTATCGGAATAAGTTGGAAGCTTCGCGAGCCTTGGAGAAAATATGAGATATATTTATATATATAAGTCTCTCATATTATAATCTCACCCACGTGAGACTCTCACACCCCCTCTCCCCCCTTTCACTTCTCTCATCTCTTCTTCTCTCCTTGAGAGAGAAAGGGCCACCATATCTCTAAACCCTAACCCTCCATTCTTAAATCTTGAAGATCGAGACTTGATCAAGGGTGAGCAAGACTAAAGATCAAGTTTTAGAGCAAGGAGACTGAAGATAAAACTTTGGGGGAGCAAGAAAACCCAATATCCAAACCTTAAGAGAGAGATTTGAAGAAATCACAAGCTTTCGAGCAAATCCAAGGTAGGATCTAGATTATCTCACATATCTTGCGTAGATTTGGATTCATATTTTGTGTATATGAGTAAAAATTGAATCCATTGCATGCTTAATTATCATATTGGTAGATTTGTGTGTGGATTAAGTTAATTTTTATAAAATGGAGGTTCTTGAGAGGTGATTACCCATCAAATTTATGACTTGTTGCATTAAAAAGGAGTTTTGAGACTTGAATCTAGTGTTTTTGGTATAGAAATAAAGACTTGAAGCATGTTTGATAAAAGGCTATGTATTTGGAGGTTTAGAACTCAAAACAGTAGAGATTTTGGAATTTTCTCGAGCGACAGCGCGCTCGAGCGGAGCCCTGTCCGCTCAAGCGCTCACATAGCAGAAGGTTGGGCGCTCGAGCGCCCGACGTCCGCTCGAGCGAACTGACTGCGCAGGGCCAACTTCTTTTGAACATATCTCCGTCATTCGGACTCCGAATTGGGTCATTTTTGTACTCAAATCGAAGCCCTGAAAGTCCTATTTCCAACAAGACTACTCTCATAAAAAAATCATTTTTTAAAAAAAGTTATGAACAAATTAGTGAGGGTATGTCAAAATTTTAAAACTATTTTTCACCCTTTTTTAGCCAAATGTTTTGGAAAAACATGTTTTCATTAATATTGACTCTTTTTACTGAATTTCTAGTCCATTGAGCTAATGACACACCTATGTATATATCTAGATTGAGTTGGGAGGCATGCATTGGACTAATTGATCGGGTTTTCTTTTACATTAAACGTGAGTTTCAAGTTGATATGTATGTATACATGATAGGTATTACCTTTTTAAAATGATGTGACCTTCTTGCTACCAACCTGGTGTTATTGATACTTGGTAACATGGAAGAAACAATGTGAATATGAGAAGTTATAAAATGAATGTTGTGATACATGTGATTTGGAAATTTAATGGAAATTTTGAGTTTGGAATAAAAAAGATGTATTATGGCAATAATTAGGAGGGAAACCATGTGGGTTAGACTCCCGGGTTTTTTTATACATATAACCAATAATGAATCGTATGGATTGATATGGATTAAGTTGGCCTAGCGGGTCCGCGGTGAAAGAATGAAAACTTGTGCAAGATAGCAAGATGGGGACCACGTGCCCACGGGTTAGCCCCCGAAATGTACTGTTGTGTCGTGGTGAGTTATAGAGCTATCTATTACCCAATGGCTTCACGTAGCCTATTGGGATTAATAGGAAGGAATTTCTACAAGCTGCACCCGATACCGGTTCATTAGAGGTGATATGATTTTGTAAAAATCAGGAAAATAAAATGAATGATTTATGGATGGAAAACAAATAGTTAATTGGAAGTAATTTTGTGTGCGTGTGTGTGTGTGTTAAAAAGTAATGATTTGGATAAACATGCATATTTATTACGGTTACACTCATCACACCTCACAAATCATGCATTAGATATGAGTTAATCTTTATCCTACGAGTTTCGGCTCATATATATATGTCAAACCATTTTAGGTTCCGAAGAGCGGGGTGACACCGAAGCTATGGATGCTTTTGGAAAAGGCAAGTAAATGAAGTTATGATGTCATTTCTTGTCTTTTGTTTTTGTTGTACATTAAACTAAGAAAAGTGATGTAATGGAAGGGATAGTTAATGTTGAAAGAATGTTACTCTAAACATTTTTGATAAATCTGAAAATGTAAATTTTGGAACGTGGTTCGTTCTGTTAAATCTTTTGAATGATATGTATAATATTATCTTATGTTTTGGGGCATCACCTATAGATGTGGTTTATGTATGCTGAGTTTAGGGGTTAGTTCACGGACCTGGGTTTGGGTCATTATATACGGGTCGACAAGGATGTTTCTTTTGAGGAACCACCTGTAAAGATTGTGGATACAAAGGAACAAGTGTTGAGAGAGAGAACCCTTGCCTATGTCAAGGTTTTGTGATTTTATCACGGTGTCAAGGAAGCTACATGAGAGCTTGAGTCTGAAATCCGTGCTAGGTACCCGAAATTGTTTTCTTCTTGACTTCGTAGCAAATTTTGGGGGCAAAATTCCTTTAAGGGGGAAGAGTTGTGAGACTCGGTTCCTTTT
Organism: Heliamphora pulchella; assembly: GCA_032270985.1. Taxonomy (NCBI): domain Eukaryota; kingdom Viridiplantae; phylum Streptophyta; class Magnoliopsida; order Ericales; family Sarraceniaceae; genus Heliamphora; species Heliamphora pulchella. Next base: position 2,885 of record JAULJZ010067857.1, on the reverse strand, counting down.
AATTATGTAAAATATAATTGCGACGTGTTGTCTATCATTTCGGTTGTTATAGAAAGGCATGTCTCTATAAGTTTTATGTGTGTGATAGCTTAGATATGTATGTGGGTTTCAATCCCGATCCTATTGGGGCATTGCAGCAAAAAGTTGAAAGCTTTTTGGGCAGGACTGCTCGATCGTTATTTAAACCAATCAATCGGTCTATCTGGCGTGGGTTATATAAGTATAGCTAGTGGAATGGAGTTTTGGTCCAAAGCTTTTCCCACAAGCTTCACTTTGCCTCCCTTTTTAGAAAGACCAAAATCTCTGCCTTCTCTCTAAGTTTTTGCTTGCTTTGGAGTTGGATCTTAGTGTTACGAGGGTGGATTGATGTTCTCCTGTAGTGGCCCGATACGAGTTCATTAACAATTATTAATTATTTTAAAAAAATTAAAATTTTCATAACTGACTTTTGATAGTAATATAATATATTATGTGCGGTCGGGGTGTGCTGGGACACCGAAAAAATTATTAATGATTAAATATATACATAGTGGGAACACCCTAATTTAACTATTTAAATTAGAATTTAATTTGGTTGGAGATAAAAACAAGTTATTATTTTTGAAAGTAAGAAGTCCTAGAAAAAACGATATAACGTATGAATTGAGACTTTTAATTTTAACTGAGCAAAGCAAGATGTATACAATAGATAAAGAAAATGATTTGTGAATATGGTAATTGAATATTGAACGAAAATGATGTGGAATTGAATTGGAGAGATGGACTCCCAGTTGTCAGTGAAAAATGATGATTAATTAAATATTGAACCAAGAATGATTGATATGGATGTGATTAAGTTTGGCTTGACTTGCTCTGCAGTGAAAGACCAGAAATTTACGCAAATTGGGTGCCCTATCCATCAAGTTAGTGCTCAAAAAGGTGTGCATGGGTTGCCTACCCGTCGGCGTTCCTCAAGGAAATCGAAAAAGGTGATTGTCGTGGTGAGTTATAGAGTTATCTATTACCCAATGGCTTCGCTAGCCTAATGGGGGAATAGGGAAGGGTTTCTATAAGCTGCACTCAACGTCGATTCAGTATTGGATTGATGAAATGAAATGTAACTATAGATAATAAACTAATGAATTGAAAAGAAAGTTAATAGTTTTATAATAGATAAGCGTGCTGTTACGTCCCGAACTTCAGGTCACGTGAAACACCCACAAGCAAATAATATAATACCCAGCCCGAGAATACACTCTCAATGTAAACATGCATGCATTGTATATAAACGCCAAACGGCTTACATTACATAAAACTCCAACGCTAAAAGCTTACACTACACGGTTCCAACATCGGAAAGACATGTTATAACATACATGTAACAAAGAACAAAAAGGAAGACTATAACTCTTCCACCTCTCCAGTACCTCCAGATCAACCTGCGTGACCGGTACCTGAAGAAAATTAAATCCCACACAGCGAGCCAAGGCTCAGCAAAAACTAGACAAGCATGCCATATAAACAAAACATACTAGGAAATCGAAGTGCAGTTTTTGACTCTCTTTCAAGCCATTAAAATCGCTTGAAAACAGTTTTAGATCACGGCTCACCAGAGCCAGAAAATCATTTTCACATGCAATGGGAAAGCGAGGATAAAAATCATTTTTTGACTCATCAAAGCCTTGAAAACGATTCTAGTATTACGACTCCCGTAGGTCGATAATACAGTATTTTGACTCCCGTAGGCTGATAATACAGTTTTAAAAAAAAATTAGTCTATTCGTCCTAAAATACAATACATGCAATCCATGAAACACACAGACACATGCCTCGTCTGGACCTCGTTTCAGCCGACAAAGCGCACTCACCGGCTTCGCAGCCTACCTCATACACCGGCTTTCACAGCCTACCTCATACACCGGCTTTTACAACCTACCTCATACACCCACACACGCACACGTGCATCATCAACCAGGATTTATATCTACTGGATTACAGATTCATCTAATCCATTTCATACACATATGCAAACCTAAACCAGGATTTAAAGCATATAACCATGTATCAATACGACATTTCATAAACCACGTCACATGCCTATAAAACCCTAGGTTTTAAAGCATAAACCACATTACACATAACGACATCACCTTATGTAATTCACATACACAAATAAACAGTTATAAATGCACATAACCATGTATAACAATACATCGTGACGCCACCCGCCACATAACCCGACAAGACATCACATGCCACAAACCCGTCATCCGTTTACCCGAATGACTCATCCATTTACCGGGACCTGTCCACACATCGGGACCACTAACAGTGCAGAAAACCAACACCTAACCCGGAGGCCAACACCGCTCCAGCGCTCGAGCGCTCAACCACCACTCGAGCGGTCCCCTACCGACTTAGCACACTGCCACAACCCCGCTCGATCGCACAACCACCACTCGAGCGGTCACCCACCGACCCAACTCTCGGCCACCAGCCCGCTCGAGCGGTCAACGCTGGGAGGAAATCCAAACCAAGAAACAAAATCAAACCCCACACGCAACGATACACTAATCACTGTAAACACAATCTATACCAAAAACTCGCATCTAACCATGCACGTTATACACCCAACACAGACCCACTATGCCCACATGCGCCCAACACAAACCCACGACACCCACACGTGCCCAACACAAACAACAAACCTACAGAACACGACCTAACCAAAGGTCAACATAAACCTCCCACAAAACGGTTCTCACCAAAATCCCATCTCAAGAAAGAACACCGAACCCAACACGTTCCGCACCCAACGATGCACCAACACCCCGCATGAAATGACCAACACCCTCTCCGTGACTTCAATTGACGGGACCCCATAATCCAATCAACTAAAAATCACT
>JAULJZ010067836.1:0-13214 GCA_032270985.1 Heliamphora pulchella | reverse complement strand
CACGAACCAGAGGAGAGACCGAGAGACCCGACGGCGCCGATCGGCCAGAAACTTCACAACATACAAAATTAGATACTAAGATCAGTTAACATACCTTCGAGATCCACCGAAAAAACAAAATGAGAGAAAAATCGAGGCAAGTCGGCACTGTCGGGCGTTGGCGATCGGCGAGATGCTGAGATCTAGATTTCGAAAATAAAAAAAATCGCCACAAATGGAGGAGATCTGAGTAAATCTGTTGTTTGGGGAATGTATAGACACAATAATGGGAAAGAATGGACAAAAATGGTCTGTCGGGAAGACTCGGGACAGAACGCACACGTCGCACAGTCGCGAGCGCCGTTACACTGTGCAGTAACTGCCGTAACGGCCTGTTACGCCTCAAACGACTGTTACTTTATCGAAACCACCGTTACGGTAACCGTAACGGCCATTACGACTGTGAAATTTGGTAGCGCCGCTATAGCGGCTGTATCGTGACTCGGTCTCCACCAAAACCGTTACATAACGGCGTTACGTAACGGTAACGGCCGATTTTTGAAACCATGATGCAAAGGACATCTAATTTAGTCTATAGAAAATTTTAGAGACCAATGGGATGAGTTAGGCCCTGAAAATAAATTTGCACAATCTCTGAAATCTTTATAGGATTTCATGAGGCTTAACCTAAAAGGGTCACATACATGGCTCTTTGTCGCTTGATTCTTCCATACATGACTCTATCTCTCATATATATGATTTATATATGAGTTATAAACCATTTTTGAGAACCAAAACTCAAAACAAAAATACTTTTGATGAGAGAAAAGAAAAGGGACCAGATTGAGGTCATGCCATCATTTCATGGAATTGAGAGGAAACATGCACTCTCTTTTGAGTATTTGGGGTCAAAGATTACATGAACGAGTAAAATGCAAGCATATGCGAAAGATTTCTACCTTAATAAAGTGCTGAAAAGTTGAAAAGAAAAAGATTTGACAAAGGTGGACTTCCTTTGAAAACACCACAAAGCAAGAAAAAGCCTTCTTCTTTTTCTTCTTCTTCCCTCTCTTTCTTACACTAAAATTTTGTCCATATTTTCTCTCAAGGGTGGCCGGCCAAGAAGGTGTGAGAATGGCTGGTATGCATAGTGGTCTTTAAGTGGAAGGCTCATGATGCATTGTGTCATAGGGGTGGTGGAAGTAGGGGTGCTCAAAAAAATCGAAAGAACCGGTAATCTGGTTCAGACCGGTCCGAACCGTACAATTTGGTTCGGTTGTATATGAAAACAGTTTGATTCTGGTTCTCAATTTTCTAGAATTGTTGTATACGGTCCGATTCTCGATTTTTATTAAAGAAAAACCGTTCTAACCAAACCGGATCGTCTTTTGTAAGAGTATATATATATTATAATTTATATTCCTTTTTTTTTAAAGTCACTTTAATAATTTTAGTATAAACAAATATATTAAAGAAAAAAAAATAGCTTAGTCTAAAATTGTCACGCCCTGCTCTTGCAAGGTACTCTACTTGTACAGTGGGGCATAAACCTGCCAATATTCCCGTGGCCTTAAGAAAACAACAAGGCTTAGAATAACGAAGAACAAAAACTTTCCATACAAGATTGATTCAAAAATATCATTTCATTAAAATCGAAGAACATAAGATCAAGAGATATTCCATCCCATATATTATAACCGGGATACACCATCCCATACATTAAATCATAAAACTAAAACTCTTAGTATCCAACATGATATGTCTTACAATTACAAATCATAAAATGAAAGACAATGAAAATGACATCTAAGCTTCGATCACAAGCCTAAGACGTCGACAATGGTGGACCTTCTAGCGGAACCTGCTATCTGCAACCACAAGGGTTACAGGAGAATGAACTTAATATTATAATGAACAAAATAAAAACTACACACACAGTTTTAAGGGTAAACCGACATATTTGAAAAATAGTTCATCATTCTTTTAGCCTAAAGATAAGTGCATAATCGCATTCACTTCAACATGGGAAATCTCATAAGTTATTATCAACTTTCATACTTCACAAATGAATAATTAAGGCTTAATAGCCATAACTCAATATAAACATTCCTCGTAATAAAGTTTAGCAATTCACAGTACCAATTTACATAATAAGGCTTAACCGCCCACAACACATGATAGTCAATTTTCATAACAAGACTTAACCGCTCACAATATGTTATAAACAACTTTCATAATACAGCTTAACAGCCACAACTCACCATAATCTTTCTCATAATAAAGTTTAACAACAATAACTTAGACATAACATAATAGTATAATTAAAGCTTAAAAGCCACAACCTATTGTACCTATTCCCACACACTCTCTTATCCAGCAGTGGCCAAAATAGTCGTCTACCTCATAATTGAGAGTTCCGACGGTACCGTAACCTCAATTCTCAATACATGCATTAGCACGTGATGGAAGGAGGTTCACTCTCCACCAAGCACGAATGATATATACAATAACCTGGGACACAACCTAAAAGCCTTTAAGACAAAATATAACTCCCGGTCAACGGGAAACAAAATCCATAATTGGGTAACCTCCCTCCAACGGGATATAACAAGCCAAAAACCCGCATAACTTGGCACTTTGAAATACATGTATATTATTAATATCATCCATTTTTCATATACATGCTTCTTCCAACAATATAAATAACAAACTTGATTTAATAGCACATCCTTACGTAAAAATCTCATGCAAATCGCAATTTGATATATAAATATGACATTAACACCATTAACATCATTCTTCTATCCACATTTTTGTTTCAACAATATAAATGGCATACTTAAATTAACAATGCATTCTAAAGTAAAGGTCTGATGCTATCATTCAATAACAACTCATGCTTTAAAATATGCATATTTTAACGTTTTAGAAAACTCTTCACATAATTACTTGTTTCAAGATAATAGTTAAGCACTCTCACCTGGATTAGATAATACGCAAACCACCTCCTCTCAATGATCCTCAACTCAAACCTCTGGTAATAACATCCCAGTTCCTAGAAATCAATTAAAACTGTACATAAACATAGGGCACCAACTTCTATTGTCAAGCGGTAAAGTAAGGTTTGGGTTTTCGGGTCAATTCTATGGTTGATAGCTCAAATCTCTTTCTTTTAAGTTTTTAAGGAAAAACTTATTACTTATGATATTTTATTAGCCCTTGGAGTCAAATAATCACTTACCAAGACTTGGACTCACTTATGGTAAGTAGGTTACTTACTAAGCATTATTTATCATCTTTAGCTAAAAAATTCAGAATATGTTGGTCTCACTATAAAATACTTTTAAAATACTAATCCTCAGGAATTTATTACGAAACGTTACAGGGTAATAGATATACATGTTTGGCACAATTTTCATGAAGAAAGATAAGCCGTGGGGTGTTCTTAAGCAGGACCAAAAATTCGTTAAATAGAAAAAGTCAGAAAACAACATTGTTTGGTAAAATCAAGTTTTAGGAAAAATCGTCAAGTCAAATCATTCCAAATAAATTTTGAATGAAAAATAACTCAAAAATCTAACTCTGGACATAAAGTTTGACATGAGGGGATTTTTTGAAATTTTCTAAAATTTGGCAAAATGGGCTATTTTTCTGCTACTTTGGCATAAAAGCGTAACAATTTTGTTTGGCGTACTTAAACACCATTCTAGGTTCTACAAAAAATCACACATGCTATAAATAACTTCATGAAGCTCTAGTAGAAACAGGTTTAGAAAAAGACACTGTTTGGTTCCCAAAAAAACTCAGGTAAGGTGTAAAAAGCGACTTTTTCTTGGTTTTTCTTTGATAAACTTGTCTCTATTATTTGTTTAACATGTATTTTGGGTCCATAAATGTTATTTCAACTCAAAAACCAATTTATTCCAGAGGTCTATCCATCCACATAACAATCTTGTTTAACTCATGGGAAACTAAAACAAATAGTAATGTGTAATCTCAACCGATTAGTTAGCTATTTCCTATTTGATCCTTTTTCAACATTCTTATTTCTAAGTTTGTTCTTGAGTCCTTAAATCTTTTTAAATGTTGTAGAGAAGGGTTAGATGTTAAGAATTGTTCTTAAGAATGCCTATCTCGAATTCTTGATCAAGGATGTTTAGCACTTAGCTTTAGCTCAACCAAATCTACTTCTTCTTCTTCTTCTTCCTTCCCAAGAGCTCACTCCCTCTCTATACTCACTAAGCTCCACTTAATTTTTTTGTGTGAAGAATGAGGAAGCACCCTCTCTATACTCGCTAAGCTCCATCGATTTTTTTTGTGTGAAGAATGAGGAAGCAAAGGGTGCTTTATATAGGCATGAAGCTTGGGTGATCTTTATAGCAAAGTACAAAAGGTTCTTGGAAAGACATGGTGCTTGGGTGGCTTTTGTGGCAAAGTATAAAAGGAAGGTGCTTGGAAAGTCACATGGAAGATTGTCTTGAAAAAATGAAGGTGCTTGAATAGACACATGAAAAACTAATATATATTTATATATTTTATTTAATTTTTTTTTATATAATTATGAAATCTCTACACACAATGTTACATATATATATATTTAAATTTGATAAATAAAATTTTTGAGCCAAAAGAATTAATATTTTTGGCACAACATTAAAAGTTTGTTGGGCTTGATCCATGAATTTCCTTAAAAATTCATGGGCTTAATTTAAAAGAATTGGGCTATTATTTTAGTTAGCCCTTTAATCTTATTTGGGCTTTTTTGTGTTTTGGGCCTTATGTTAAAATTGAGCCTAGATTAGTTTTGGGCCTAGTTAAATACTTTTGTGCTTTGATTGCTATTTGGACCTTATTAATCTTTGGGCAATGGTTTCTACTTGGACTTTATTTAAACTTTGGGCCATTCTTTTTTCATTAGACTTAAGAACTTGGGATTTCAAACTTTGTAACTTTAAACCAACACTAGGCTTGGTCCATTCCAAATCTCGGGTTCAAGAAGGCTCTAAATTTAGGTTGGCTCTTCTCTAGGGAGTTGGGTTCATAATATTCTCCTATAGCTAACGAACTAGTTAAAACTTGATTCACAATTCATTTTATATTGATTTTGAGAATACGAGTTATTACAAAAATAGTCTAAAAAAATAATATAAAATTACAATTATCGCATTCTAATACAAATAAATTAAATATATAACGACTAACGCATTACTAGAAGAGAAAATGATTTTAAAAAAAGGATTGCTTATATATGTGATTGACTACCGCTGCATTAGACGAGCGTCTATCCCTTATATTTAGTTTTTTATTTCAAGTTTCTGAATAACAGTTTAAGAAAAATTTATTTAGATTATGTATTTAGTAAAATTAGTTTTGAGCTCTAAGAATGAAAAATTAGAACCGAACTGGAGTCGATCTATTTTTACGAATTGGTTTTGATTCGGTTCCACAACTACAACGGTCCGATTTTAGTTTCAAATTTTATAAAACCATTACTATCGGTTCGGTTCTTGAATTTTCTTGAAACCGAACCAATCCGATCTATGTGCACCCTAGGTGGAAGTGCCTAATGCATGGGCTTACACATCACTTGAAATGACAAAATTAAGGTTGCTTGTTTGGAGATGAAGGTGGTCGGGCAAGGGAGTCATTATGAGTTGAATTTTTCTAATCTTGTGTGTATTTTATAATACAATAATAGTCCAAAGAGGTATAATTATACTAAATGCCATAGTGATAATGGCCACTATAGTAGTTTATAGGCATATGAGTGTTAGCTACCTTTTCCAAAGAATTTTCAAGTCTTCATACTCGTTGACCAATTTCAGTGTGCTTTCCCACAATCCATGAGTGCTATCGGCTTACAGAAGGAAGAAAGTGACCTTATCTTTAAATTAGGTGTCTGCCATCACACATGCTGTCACGATAAAATGGAGCAGTAATTTGGTTGTAGTTCTCCGCGTATCTAATTCAATTCATAAGTCAACGATTTCGATTGGTCTGTCTATATTGATATTCAATTTCTTAAACAACAGTTACGATAATATTATTGAAACTTTCTTGACCGTGAATAACTCCCTTATTGCGAAAAAGTGTTTAAAATTAGCTTAAATTATAAAATAGTCATTTTTTTCATAGAATTGTATTTAATTAATAAATTTATGGTTGACACATTATATTTATAATTTTAAAATATTATTATAATATTTAAATACATATACATAATCGACATGAGTCAAAAACAAGTCTTTTTGTAAGGGATTTCCCAAATAAGCTTTTTAATAAAAAAAAGTAGTGTACATGGTTTTTTGTAATTAAATTAAACTATATAAATATGTTATTTTAATTCAAATTAGATTTTTAGAATTTTATTTTTGATAATATATATATATATATATATATAAGGCATTGTTTGGCTCAAAAGATGGATTGAGTTGCCAAAAAGGTTTTTTAATTGTGTTATTGGGCTTATCTTCACGACTTGGGCTTTTGGGTTAATTAGGCTTTTCTCAAAGTCCCTGGGAAAGATCGGAGTGGGAAAATTATTCGAGTCGGACATGTATAAGCAAAATTGAAATTTTGAATATTATATATAAAAGGATTAATTAAACAGATAAAAAAGAAAAAAAAAACCTACTACAAATTATTATTCTAAACAATTTAATTTTTTTTATTCTTTTTTTTTTTAAAAAAGCTAAATCTTTTAAAAGATAAACTTTTTAAATATCCCAAACAAACACTAATTAAATAGGTAAACACACATAAATGTACACACACATATATATTATTTGATTTATACCAATGAATTTTTGGGCCCTCACAATTTTGCTTATTTTTTGTCTGAACTTTATTCACATTTTGACTAAAATTATTTATGTTTTCGAATTGTCTAAATAAAATAAATCAAAAAAGTAAAAGATCCTCGTTAAAAATTAAAAATTTAGCTTATAGATTTATTTTAGGTTATTTTTCTATTTTTTGATTTTTTTATGTTTTGATGTTTTTTTACTTTTCTAGCTTAAAAAAGTTGATAAATATAATAATTTGACTAAATAATAAAAATAATTATTAAAAATAAAAAATTAAATAAAGTAACTAAATAAATAATTATTCCCAACCAGGCCATTATAAAGTTAAAAAAACCAAAAAAAAAAAAATCCAAATAAAAATATACACATTAGAGAATCAGACCCGTTGGGGGGTAATGGGTATATTTCAAAACTCTTCCTAAACCACACGCGCCACTGAACACAGAGATGTACACACTGTTGGGATCTTTGTCTTCGAGCTTTATCGAGATTGAGAGAGACAAAGATAGATAGATAGGAGATAGAGATAGAGAGAGAAAGAGAGATAAAGCGTCAAACCTTTGAATATACTTTCCCTTTCTAAAAGCTAGGGTTTGATACGTCCCCTCTTTCACTCCAGACCAAGCTCATGACCGTGGCTTCACCTCCTCCGCATGAAACCACATTTTATTGGAGGATGGGAAGTTGCCCCCAAAGGTATCCCAAAACCACACTGCTCTTCTTTTCCTCTTCATTTCATAACTTTTTTCTTTTTTCTTGTTTTGTCATTGGGCTAGCTATTATCTCTTCTGGTCCCTCTCATATTTGTAAAATGTCTTTGTTTTTTTGTGCATAATTATTGTTTTAATGTTGATTTGATATGTTGACATACATTAGCAGAGGTAAGAATTTAGTTGCTTAGTTAGTTTATGAAAGTGCTATGCTATTTGGAGTGTTTTAGGATTGTAAATGTTCAAGTGGGTGTGTTGTTCCTCATGATTTTTTGCCTGAATTAGTGAAACATTATCTCTACTTTTTGATTCAGTTCTATTTTTGGATATGGCATGGATATAACAAAACAGCTTGTACATTATCACTTAATAGGAACTTTCAGGCCGGTTTGATTGGACAACGGGTTTGATTGGTTTGTCCTTAAGTTCATAATGTCATTGTCGTTGTGGATTTATTGATTAATCTTTGTTCAATCGTAATCCTATTGGTTTTAGAGCATCCACACCAAGAACTAGCCAAATTAGCTACGCCAAATTTCCAAAACATTGTTTTAGCTATCCTTCTTTAAAAAATTGTTTTTATTTTTATTTTTTAGTTTCTTTTTTCTTTTTCCTTTTTTATTTTTTTAAACATAATTATATTTTCCAAGTCATCGCATTACAGACAGTATAATAAATGAACTCAAAAAATGGGGCTTTTAGAAGCTTCAACCGGTTTCCCAGCTTGGGTAGCTAGTTGAAGCTACCAGTGTGCTTTCATTGATATTGCAGTATGTAATAAGTTTTTCTTTCATTCTCTCAACAAACATAGATCTATTGCCATGTATTTCTTTCATAACATATTTAAAAAACGATAATTTACTAACAAAAACAAAAACAAAAACAAAAAAAGGTTTGGAAGCTTCAACCAGCCATCTGGCTGGGTACCCACCTAGGTAGCCAATTGAAGCCACCAGTGTGTGTCTTTTTCACAAGAATGGTGCGAAAAGGTCGACGAAAATAACCGGTGAGTGAACAGTGAATGGTTATATCTGGCGAGGTACTTAGCATATATTAAAATGGCGAGGGTGTAGTGAGGCTGGTGGAGCTGTCATTCGCCATTTTAAACTAACTAAAAATAGCTAAAAGTTGGGTATAGCTATTCTTGTGAAGATGCGCTTAAGAGGGAAACTTTACTTGTGACATGCAAAAGCAATTCAATTTTTTTTGGAAATGAAAATGTATAAAGTAATGACAATTAAAGCCATGTTGTAGTTGTAGATGTTTATTATGGTTCACAAGCAAACGTTAGTGATCATTAAAATTAAACAAACTATTTATGTCCATTTGAAACAAATAGAGAGAGAGGTTTCTCTTAAAATCCACTTAATGAATTGCTTGAAAATTGTAGAGATTTAGAAAGAAAGGAGATGGAGTTAATGGCTTTTAGTTTTGCTTTTATTTATTTATTTATGAGAAATGGTTTCTGTTTATCCCCTTTTACTCATTTCATAAAGCTTTATCTCTCCTTCATCTTTTTCAAATTAAAGGAGAGGATAACCCACCTGAAGCGAAACATTAAAGCCAATTTACAATTTGTTTCTAATTATTTTTAAAGATTAAGATTTTATATTATTTTCTCGTAGTTTAGGATTCAAAATATTATGTTAATCTTTTAATTAGGTTGTTATTTTATTTCTATTTAATTAAGGATTCTAGTTTCTTTTTTAATTAGGATTTTATGCGTATAAATGAGAGGTGTTTTTGATCTATTGTTCAGAGTTTGAATAATAATTATGTGATTTCTTTTCCCTTTCCTCTCTTCTTATCTCATCTATCTGTTCTTCGTCCTCTCACCCTTTGTTCTTCTTCTCTTCTCTCTGGTTCTATGTTGAGTTTGTCCTAATTTTTTCCCATTGGGGACTTCCGTCTAGACCGTGCCTTGGGGTGTTTAGACGGTTTTTGATAGAGGGCTGAGTTTTGGTTTTGGAGGTTTTCGTTCGGTCGGTTTTGGGCGGTGGGCACCAAATATTCTTTGCCAAGTTCCATCTGGATGGAGCTTTATGGTGTTCGGATGGCACTGTCTTGAAAGATGCAAATTTCGGCATTTTTTAGGATTTTTGTTGGAATCATATAAATAGATGACCCTTTATGTTAGTTAGGGTTACAAGAATATTAAGAGAGGTTCAAAAAGAGGCTAAAAAGAAAGAGAAAACTTGTAATCCTTATTGTTTACAGTGGATTTGATATTTGCCTTACTCGTGAACGTAGACACCTTGCGGAACTACGTATATTCTTATGTTCTTTGTTGTCTGTTCCAAATTTTTTATTGCTTTGTGGATCAAATATCAATTTCTATTGCACAACAAATAGTATCAGAGTTTTTGGTTAAGGTTTTGATCACTTGGTTGTGGCAAAGATGACGGACACCAAGAATAAGGTCAAAAGCTCAATGGGAAGAACAACTTTTCCCTGTGGTAGTAGTGTATGAAGGATTTGTTAATCTAACAAATGGTCTTCAAGGCGTTACTCGGCAAGGCAAAGAAATGTGAGAAGATGACCAATGACGATTGAGAGAAACTTGATGCCAAGGTTGCAAGTGCGATTTGGTTGAATATGGAGGATGATGTTATTCACAACGTGGTGGTCGACGTAGAGACGACAGAAGAAATTTGGAAGAAGCTTAAAAGTCTCTATATGAAGAACTTAGTAAATACGTTGTACGTGAAGAAACAGTTGTATGGATTGCAGATGAAAAAAGGTACAAGTCTATTAGAACATTTGAATGTTTTTAATATGCTCATTAAACAGTTAATAAGTTTTAATGTTAAAGTTGATGAGGAGGATAAAGCGATACTTCTATTAGCATTATTTCCTACGTCCTCTGATCATCTCGTGACAATGTTGATGTACGTGAAGGAGACATTGAAACTGGAAAGGTGACCGATCCTATTATATGAAAAGATGAAAAAGGATGATGAAACAAATGGAGAAGGGTTGGTTGTGACTATGTTAGAGTTGAGATGAGGAATGGATAAATTAAAGAAGGTTAGGAATGAATACATCAAAGAAGAAGGTTCTAGCATAGGAAGATCTCAGTCTAAGTTGTGCAAATAAAAACTTAGAGTGTTTCGCTGCTACAAAACTGGCCATTATAAGAACCAGTGTAAAGAACTAAAGAAACATATAGAGGAGAAGAAGAAAGGAAAGAAGCCGTTAGAGTCTGTTAGATTTACAGAGGAAAAATCAAACAGTGAAATACACACAAATTTGCTTTTAGTATCTCTTAGGTACAATCTTTTGTCTGGATCTTGGATATTAGATTCTGATTGCTCTTATCATATGTGGCAAACTAAAGAGTGATTTGATACGTATAAACCCATCGACAGTGGTATGGTTGTTATGGGTTATAATGCAGTATGCAAAGCCATTGAGATTGGTACAGTAAAAATCAAGATGTTTGATGGAGTTATGAGGGTTTTGGAGAATGTTAGACATATTCCAGAGTTAAAGAAAAATGTGATTTCTTTGGGAGCATTAAACTCTTTGAATTGTGGGTACACAACAAAAGGTAGAGGAATGAACATTAGAAACAGGAGCAATGGTGATCATGAAAAGATAGAAAGTTAGAAACCTATACAAATTGGTTGGGATCACGGTCGTAGGTGGAGTGGCACTTACTACACTGGTAGTGTCTAACATAGACGGCACAAAACTCTGGCTTATGCAACTTGGTTATATTGACAAGCGTAGTATGTAGGAGCTTGAGCTTCACAAGAAACGACTACTAAAAGGTGTGAAGACGTGCAATATAGAATTTTGCAAATTTTGTGTGTATGGAAAGTAATGCAGAGTCAGCTTCAAGACAAGAACTCATACAAGCAAATGGGTTGTTGACTATGTTCATTCAGATGATTGGGGCCAGTGATGGTATGAGCTTCATTGATGACTATTCAAGGAATGGTTGGATTAATTTTCTTAAGCACAAGTCTAATGTGTTTATTATTTTTAAAAAGTGAAAAACACAGTTGTCAAGGAAGAGGATAAAGTACCTCAAAACGGACAATGGGACAGAGTATAGAGATGAGAAATTTATGACATTTTGTGAGTCTTAAGGGATCACTCGTCACTTCACCGTTTGGGAAACCCCACAGCAAAATGGGATAAGCAGAGACAATGAATAGAACTGTGATAGAAAGGGTTAGATGCATGTGGTTGAATGCAAGATTGCCAAAGGCATTTTAGGCAAAAGCAGTTAACATGACATGTTTCATCATCAATAGATTGTTTCTTTAGTTGTCCTGTCTATGTGCATGTGCAGGATGGAGAATGGTTTAAGTTGGATCCAAAGTCAAGGAAATGCATCTTTCTTAGCTATGAAAGTGGCGTGAAGGATTATAGGTTATAGGACCTTGTTGCCAAAAAGAAGGTGATCAGCAGAGACTGTCTTAAATGAGACATTCATGTTGAATCAAAATGAAGAAGAGTCACTTGATGACGAGGCCAAGAAGAAAGCAGTAGTTGAGGTGGACTTGATGATAATTGTTCAATTAGTGATTTGGGCGATGGTGGTACAAACTAGCAGCAACAGGAATAACAAGATGAGCCCTATACAGTTGCTAAAGACAGGGATAAGCATATCCACAAAGCACCATTAAGGTATGACTTTGAGGATATGGTCAGTTTTGCTTTAGTAATTGGAAGCGAAGATCCGTTATCTTACAGGGAAGCTACAAGTAGCTCAGATAGACATAAGTGGTTGGTAGCTATTTCAAAGGGGATGGGTCACTACAGAAGAATAAGACTTAGGAATTGGTAAAATTACCTAAGAACAAGAAGACTGTCAGCTGCACGTGGGAATACGGAAGAAAGGAAGTTGTATCAGAAAAAAGGGTGAAAACTACAAGGCTAGGCTGGTAGCTAAGGGCTACAGATAGAGGGAGTACACTAATGAAATCTTTCATCAGTCTGAAAGCATATAGTAGTGCGGTATCACGTATTACAAGATCAGGGAGTGGCTATTGTCAAGTGATATATTTTTGTCAAAGATTTACATGGATGAGAATGCCATAGATATATTAACAAAGTCAGTTACTAGGGACAAGTTCGAGCATTATCTGGACTGACAATATTTTTCTTTTTCTCTGGATACCTCCCTCTTTGAGAGTCTACTGTATATATATATATATATAAAATTGTTGCCTAAATACATCCTAAATACAAGGTTGGAATTCAGCCATTAGTATCAATCTATCCTACCAAAAAGGAAAGAATAATATGTACAATTAGGCCATAATTATAGCAAAATATATCCTGATTGACATCTCCTATCAAATTGATGCGGGTTGGTCAAGAAGTATCAATTTGTCCACAAGAAACTGATGGCGCGGACGTGGTATGGCCTTGGTAAATAGATCAACAAGTTGAAGATCAATGGAAATATGAAGAAGAGAAGTGACGCGAGCGTCTAAGGTCTCCCGAATAGAATGACAGTCGACCTCAATGTGCTTCGTACGTTCATGAAAAACATGATTAGTAGCAATCTGAATGGCACTGGTGTTATCAGCATGAAGAGGAGTGGGATCAGATTGGCAGAAACCGAGTTCAGCCAGAAGTCCACGAAGCCAGACGATCTCAGAACATGCAGCAGACATGGCACGGTTTTCGGATTCAGTAGATGATTTGGAAACACGAGGTTGTTTCTTACTCTTCCAAGAGATCAAGGAATCACCAAGAAACA
>JAULJZ010067826.1:0-13214 GCA_032270985.1 Heliamphora pulchella | reverse complement strand
CACGTGAGGGCAATATTGCAAGAGGTGGCGCCGAGAGCGGCTCAGAAGAGGCGGCAGAAGTATCAGTAGTAATCCGATAGACTAAAAAATAGGTAGACAAAGGGGAGGGAGGTGACTCACGACCCTGAGATGGAACAAGAGGAGAAGGAGAATAGAATGGGATCGACTCAAGAAAGGTAACATCCTGAGACACAACAAACCGACGGAGCGCAGGACAGTAACACCGAAACCCCTTCTAGTGTTGAGGGTAGCCAAGAAACACACATTTGAGGGCGCGAGCATCAAGTTTAGTGACCTGTGGTTTGGTGTCACGCACATAGCATACACAACCAAAGATTTTAAGAGGCAGGGAATACACGAGCAACATAGAAGCTAACACATACATCGGAAAAACACCACCTAACACAATAGATGGCATGCAATTAATAAGATAACAAGCCATAAGAACAACCTCACTCCAAAAATGATGAGGAACGTGCATATGACAGAGGAGAGCACGGGCGGTTTCCAAAACATGTCTATTTTTCTGCTCAGCAACCCCATTCTGTTCAGGAGTATCAGGACACGACGTCTAATGGAAAATCCCATAGCTTACTAGAAACTCCCTCATGGCAGCAGACAGATACTACCTCTCCCCCCACAACCCCCCCCCCCCCAATTATCACTATGCAAAACTCTAACACGAGCACCAAATTAGATTTACACAGTCATACAAAATTGAGTAAACACAAAGAAACTTCAGATTTATTTTTCATTAAATAAATAAATGTGGCACAAGAGTAATCATCTACAAAACTCACAAAATAGCGGAAACCAAATAAAGAAGTGACCAGACTAAGTCCCCAAACATCATAATGTACTAACTGAAAGAGAGAAGAAGCTCTTTTATTGACTCCAGACTGGAAAGGCATGTGCAGGTGCTTGGCAAAACGACACGACTCACTCAATAACAAACACAAACCGTAAATTAGGGTAAATAATTTTAAGATTCGACAAACCAAGGTGCCCAAGACGACAACGAATATTGTAGATGATTCAAAAAAGTATAATTTATCAATGAATTAAGACCCGAGTTACTCAAGCATAAGATCCGAGTGAATGGTGCAAGCACACGGTTCGGAAGTTACCACACGGTGCTTGCCTTAACCCATGCGACATCCCAGCTTACAAGAACTAAGGAATCATCTGTCGTAAAGGAGAGTCTGGAAGACTGGTGACCAATTTTACACCAACTACTCGAGCGAAAGACTTGTGTATGGATCGGGTGAACGGCTCAATTAAATAGTATGACTATTGACTATTGAACAGCTCAAATAAGTGGTAAGACCAATTGCCCAAATGACAAGTCAGAATAACTCAGTAACTGAGCCACTCGATGATTAAGTGACTCGATAGTCGAGTCACTCGAAGAACCCAAGTAACTTGGATTAATCCGAGCCTATCAAAAGTCATGCTGCTCGCAGAGGCAAATAAATCACTTTGCCGAGTGGATCGAAGACACAAGAGGCAAGAGTGGCCTAATGATCGGACGGTTCGATGGGTTCGGGATACTCGAACAAGGGAAGGTCGAGTAACTCAGACTAGAGTCGCTCGACTCTAAGTCACTCGAGTAAGGCCATATTTGTCTCATTAATGAGACACGTTCGTAATGCAGTATTTAGAATGCTCGAGCAACAAAAGGTGATCGGCTTGAGCCGTGCTGAGCCGAGCCACTGAGGTCGCTGCCAATAGCTCAGATACCTGGTATAACTATTTACTGGTTAAAGTAAACAACGTTCCATAGCACAGACTATAGAATGTAGCTCCGATTACAGACGAAGGCATTCCACAGCACAAACTGTGAAGCATAACACAGACTATGACAGTAGCTCTGACTACTTGCCATGGCGCAGATCATGAAGACATCACAGACTGTATTATTACCATGGCACAGACCATAAAGACAGCACAGACTATATTATTACCACGACACGGGTCGTGAAGACAACACAGACTGTAACGTAACTCTGACTACCTAATCATGATGACATAGCACCGGCTATATAGCTCAGCACAGACTAAACAACCAAGATATAGCACAATGAAGACAATGGCAGTACAATCCTGCACGGGACGTTGGGAAACATGTGGTTTGGTGGCTAAGGAAAGGGATTTGTCGAGCTACGAGGCCTACCCACTCGAGTCACTCGAGTGACCCCGAGTCACTCGACCCGAGTGGGTCGGATACTTGACCCGAGTGGGTCGGGTACCCATGTAACACTCGTCGGCCGACTTAGTTTAGTTGGAATAAAACACTACTTGGTTGATTATTTGATAGAATTTCTTAATTCCCCGATATCGCCTCTCATGATCCGATTCGATCTCTTGGAAGAGTCCTATCCGAACTCCAACATAGCTCCTCTGAGTGCTATAAATAGGAGGGATAATCATACTTTCGGATCAATTGGATTTGGAGAGCCAAAACGCTTTTCATACTGCTAGTACTCCATACTCAATTAGCCTTCTCTTTCACTGTACCTTATCTCTCTCCGTTCTGTGTTTCTGATCACTTCGCATATTTTATCTCTCTAGTTATTCCTTATTTATTCATTATTAAAGAACCCTATATCATGGAACAATAATTCTAATTGATAGATCAATAGAATTTGCAAGTAAATTTCATGATCAAATTTTAAATAAAAATCAATTACAAAGATTTTTAGGAAACTTAAATTATACAAGAGTTTTATTAGGATATGCATAAGGATACAAAATTGTTATATCAAAGATTAAAAAAGAATCCAAAACCTTGGTATGATAAACATACGAAAGCAGTATAAAAAATTAAACAACATGCTAAACAATTATCATGCTTATGTTTACCAAACCCTAATGCATTTAAAATTGTAGAAATAGATGCCTCCGATATTGGATATGGAGAAATTTTAAAACAATTATATCAAAATAAAGAATAATTGGTTCGATTTACAAGTAGAATATGGAAACCTACCCAAGTTAATTATTCGACAATTAAAAAGAAAATTTTATCAATAGTTTTATGTATCACTAAGTTTGAAAATGATTTATTAAATCAAAATTTTTTATTAAAAATTGATTGTAAGGCTGCTAAAGATGTTTTACTAAAAGATATTCAAAATATTGCATCAAAACAAATATTTGCTCGTTGGCAAACCATATTGTCTATATTTGAATTTGTTATTGAATTCATTAAAGGAGCTACTAATTCTTTGTCAGATTTCTTAACAAGAGAATTTTTGCAAGATTCTAAAGTTCCTTCAATATTTATGATGGCTAAAGAAAAATGTATAATGAGTTATCTTCTCCGTCGTATTCCAACACAAGCACAATCAATGAAAGGTGCTCACAGGTTCCAAAAGACTAAAGTACAACCCTATTTACCCAATGAAATCCTATTTTCTATTATCCCTCTCGAAGAAGAGAACTATCAAATGGTAATTGCAAATAGGGATCATGAAAAATCCGCGGCAATTGCCCAATTAATTGGAAGATGCATTCCGCCTAAATGACTTTTTATCTCTCAAACTGGCACACCTAATCGTTTATTTTATGAAATAATTTTAATAGAATCTGGTTATATTAAAATTCAATATAATTCAAATGATGATGGAAAAACTATCAATTATTCTAAATATATTATACAAAAAATTATTTCTAAAAGTCAATGGAGTCAAGGCAATGATTTTAATAAACATTTTAAAAATGATGCCATTCGCCCTAAAACATATAATTTTTATGATTATCAAAGTGCTTTTCAAAATTTATTCTATTTTCAAAATAAAGCCATGAAATACTCGTAGTTTGTTAAATTTTATAATAATTTTGAATCTTCTTTACTTTATTGGTTTCACACTTGGTGGATCCAATTTGGTCCTCATCCTAATATTTTCCTTTCCATTTTACAACAATTTTATGAGTATTATTGTAAATTATATATATATATATATATATATTATTTTATTCGTTATCAAGAATTTTTTTAAAATAATAATCATAGTTTCAGTACAATGTTCATACCTTTGCTCATGAGAATCAATTAATCTATTTTATTTTTTAAGATAATCTTTATAATATTTATCTTAAAAGGAAGTTAATACTTATTCTAACAAAATCTTTATGCTTACATTTCCTAAAGAAAATTTTAAACTCCAAGAGTTAAAAGATAAAATTAAAACACTTATTTTAAAAAAATTATATTTTAAATTCTTATTTGGAATTTATCTTAAATTTGTGTTTTAAACATAAGATTTCTTCAAAATCTAATTTAAAAGCCCACAATTTGCAAAAATATTAACTGAATATTTATTTTTCTCACAAAACCTTATTTTGAAATATTTATAAACTTAGCTTAGACTAAAATTAAAATGTTAGCTTTAAAATTCTCCTAATAAGAAATAACCTTTATTTTATCTTTTGTAAAACTTATTTAAAAGCTAACTAACTCATAAAATTTTTAATATAAACGTCATAGTTTAATAAAACTTTATTTTATTTTCTTAAAAATCTTATCTTTTTGAATTGTGCTTATTTTTAAATTAGAAACTTGTCTTATACTGAAGAAAATAATGTTTTAAGAAAATGTGACTTAAGTTAAATTAAAATGTAAAACTTTAAGATTTTCGACACAAAAAAATCTTTTAAATTATTTTATTTTAAAATACCCATTTAGTTATAGATTTGATTAAACTTTACTAATATAACAATTTAGAAAGTCCTTTACTTTATTGTAGCCTCTAATTTAGAAATTCTTTATAAAATTGAATTTTTTTTAAAAAAATCTTTTTAACACTTTTTTTGTAAAAACCATTTATAAACACACACATGGCGCGCGCGCACACGTAACACACACCCAGCTAGCTTCCCCAAACAATCACACCCAGCTTCCCCAAACACACACTCACACAGAGGCTAAAACGGTGGTGAAACATTCTTGGTGGTGGTGCGTGGCTCGGGTGGTGGTGGTGTGGCGGCACCTGTGAGAGGAGTGAGAGAGATAAAAAGAGAGTTACAGAGAGAGAGAGGAGAGACCGGCGGTGGTTGGCCGGGGTGGAGGTCGCCGGAGACGGGGCGCGGCGCCGGCGTCACGGCGACGGTGGGTGGACGGTGGTCGAGGTGGAATGGCGCCGGTGGTTGAGGAGACGCAGCCTGCTTCTGATTTTTTATTCTTTTCTTCTTGAAGCTTTGAGCTTCAACAGAATATATATATATATATATATATATATATATATATTTGAGGGAGGTCATAGACCATGCATGATTGGAGTCCGCATAGAGTAATGCGATCTCGTCACGCCTCGTGTAATGTTATAATTTTTTATATATATATTTTCACCTTTAATCAAGGGTATTTATGTAATTTGCGTAAAAAAATATTACATGTAATTTGAATTTAATTAATATTAAATTGAATATGAAATAGTGGATTAATTAACGAGAATTTTAATATATATATATATTTGTTTAAATAGTGGGACCCACAAGTTAATTAATAAAAAAAAAAAAACGAAGGATGAAAAAATCTACCCACTACCATCGGGTCCTTCTTCATCTTCGTTTTCTCTCTCTCTCTCATTTAAGATAAATTATACTTACTATTTTAATTAAATACGATTAATTTTATTCTTTTAAACAAATTATATTGACCTTTCTTGTCATGAAACAACGTTAACAAAAAAATTAAAATAATCAAAATATGGTCAAATATTTTGTCTGAAAATTTAAAAGAATTTAACATTTACTGTCACGTCACTTCTTATATTTGCAAAGACCATTTTACCTTTTATATAATAATTCAAACAATTAATTTTCAATTATTACATAAAAAATTAAAATAATCTTTAAAAAAATCTCATAAAAGAAAATAATAATATAAATAAATAAAAATACATAATACAATTAATTAAAACTATAAAAAAAAGAAAATAAAAAAAGAACCAGCTTGGACTTTCTATATCTTTTTTCTTTCCTCTTTTAATTTCTTTTGGTTTTCTTTTTGTTTGGTGGCTTGAGAATCTAGAGAGAGAGGGGGGTTAGAAAAATGATTTAAAATTAAAAGAAATTAATATTATGAAGGTTTTATATATCTATATATATATATGTGTGTGTGTGTGTGTGTGTGTGTGTGTGTGTGTGTTTTATGCTTTCTCAGGTTTTGATAAGGCATGTTCCGTTGGTTTCGGGTGGAAAAACCTGGTTTGACGCAAAAGGGTTATTTTTCCCAGCAGTCCAGTCGACTAGACTAGATGACCCAGTCGATTGGGTCGATAGTGGGTCGCTTCAATCGACTGGGTTGAGTTTTTGCCGTATTCTATAAATATCTAAACTTGGGAGATATTTTGAAAAACTTAACTTCTTGCCCAAGTTTTCCATTTCTCTACCTTCTCTCTAGACTTTTGAGGGCTTGGGGTTTGATTTTTGTTAATATGTTAGTGGATCCTTGCTACCCACGACGTAGGCTTCGCATCTATCTGGATGAATTCTCATTTCGATGAAGTTTGGTTTTTGAGGCGTCGAGTTTTAAATCACCGAGGTAGGATCCTAGACTATGTTGTCTTTAAAGGGTGCTACATGCAGTTATATGCTTTTTCATCGGTTAAAAATGCTTTAAATGTTGTATTTTTTCATGTTTAAACCTTATCGTTTGGATAAAAAAGCATGTTTTGTGCTCTTTTCTTGGTTTTTACATGATATGGATGCGTGGGTGTCAATGGTTTTCAAAAAGGTGGTTTTAAAACCAGAGAATTTATAAAAATCTTGAAAAACGTGTTTTGGAGGTTTAGAGCTAACCCTCGGGGTTGAGTCTCAGCTTTTTAAATGTTTTGATGGAAACATGTTTTCACTGTTATTTGATCTCCATGTTGATGCATGATGTGGCGGTGTGCCACTGGATCTGTATTTATACATGTTGATGTATAACTGCTATATCGATTTTTCGTAGTTGAGCTACATACTGGTTTTTAAATGATTTGTAGATGTGCTGTGGCAATGTTTGGTTTGGGTGCTTCTTCCCTCGATTTTAGTCCGTAAAGAGCAGTTGGGTGCTTCTTCCCTTGGTTTTAGCCAGTAAAGAGTCGGTTGCTCCCGTGTGTGGCTATGTTGTTGTAATTCCGTATAGAACTTGTTATTACCTCGCAGGCTATAAGTGGTTCAGGACTAGGGTAATGGGCAAGATTCTATAGTTGTTGCCTTTGTCCCTGTGTATGACAGAGTCGGTACATATGAATCATTTCGTTTTATTTTTCCTCAGCTGTGTGGCCCGAGTGGAAGAGAACGTTTTGTTACCGTTTTTCATTAACTGTGACACGTTATTTGCATTGTTGAAATGCATAGTTTTGTGGAAGGAAAACTTGTGGTTTTCAAGATGGAAAACCTTTTGAGGCTCATGTGGTTGGTTGAGTCAGCTTATACTATGTGATTGCATATCCTGCTTTATGGTTTTATAGTCTGTTTCTATTGGGCTTCGGCTCACGTTGTGGTATTTTGTGCAAAACCTTTTTTAGCTTTAGGTGATCACGAGGAGTTGACCTAGAGGTGTCCGTAGTGGTGGAAGACTTATTTTAGTTTTCCTTTTGTTTTCGAGACATGTATTCTTACACGTGATGCTTGTTTCTGAAGGCGTGTTTTGTACGCCTTGAGGCAATATATTTTATGCATGTATGGAACTGAATGTTTACTGTTTATGAGAGATGAACCTTGGGTACCTTTATCCAAATGCTAGATTTTTAGGTTGATGGTTTTCCAACTAAAATCTTATTTTTAAATGATGATTTGGTGGGCTTTCACGTGACCCTGGAGTTTGGGGCGTGACATGTTCATTTGTTGATCCCTTGTTTCACCTACGTTTGAGCCTCAAATGAGCTCTCAGTTTGGGTCAACGGTGATTGCCTTAACCGTGACTACTTGACCTCATCCAATCTATCTTTTGAACTATATGGGAATCTTGCCATGAATCTTGGTAAAGGACTTGTTCACATTCCCTTAGCTGTTTTAACCCTCAGCTATATTTTGTGTAGTCCAGCACATCATCCAAGAGCCTTGGCTAATCACTTTACCACTCACCGCCCTATGTCGCTTTTTTTGAGACTTATGAATTTGAATTGATCGTCCTTATTGAAACCCATACATGTTTTTATGGGGCTCGATCTATCCTTGTTTCACCTTTAAAATCCTGCCTAGTAGACCAATGAGTAACAATAGTAATAGGATTTAGCGTTTTCACGAGAAACTCAGACCACACACGTTTTTAAGGGAACCACTTGGCGGATCTTCAAATCGCGAAGAAAATCCCTTCCCGATTTTGTGGCATAGAATGTCTGCCAGTGTCCACGTTTAACGAATTTCAAAGTTCAAAATCCTTGATTATAGGAACTACTAAGCAAGGGCTCATTTACCTGACTACATCTCTATTGGAGACCTTGACGAATATAACTACTGCACCAACGATCTACAGTTAGAGACAACAGTTTTGCACCAAAGGACTTATGACACCACTGTACGACAAAGTTCAAGCTTCTCTAGACCATCTCATAGCTGACCCTCCCATCCGAAAAGTGATAAACAAGAGTTTACATCGCCAGTAAGAAAACAGAAGACATGAGACAACCTCGAGCTCAAAATTTCAACTTATTACGCAAAATAAGAAAGCACGTCCACATGCACTGATACTCACGTCGACTTTTCTCACCAAAATGTTAGAGGTATAAGGGCCCGGGTTCTGCCATCGCTGCCTAACAACGAAAGATCTTGACTACGACCATGATCACTTGTAATTTGATGATAAAAATTTACCCACTCGTCGAGTGACAACAGATTACGAAATCAGGCAACCACCACCAACCATGCTTCTTTGTTATGTTTGTTTCACCTTAACCTAACTAGTTACCAGATAAATGATCCAGTCATTAGAAAAAACTTCCAAACCCTACGCGCCCACCCCTTTAGTGAAAATTGGATTAATGCTACCAAGCCGGCATTGGTATACTCCATTTGAAGCATTGTATGACCGACGCTGCAAATCACCAATATGCTGAACGGAAGCTAGAGAGACCAAATTGTTAGGACCAGATCGCGTACTCAAAATGATTGAGAAGATCAAGTTAGAGAGTTATGCTAACCGAAGGCGTAGACTCCTCGAGTTCAATATAGGATATCACATGGAATCCAACCCCGACAAGGAATCATGCGCTTCGAGAAGAAGGAAGGGCTATCACCCAGATACATTGGGCTGTTAAAAACCCTAGCCAGAGTCAAAGTGGTCATCTACCGCCTAGCCCTGCCACTTTAGCTCGCGAATATCCACGATGTGTCCCATGTTTCGGTACTGAGAAAGTATGAACCTGAACCTGCTCACACTCACGATTGGAAAGAGCTCTATATCAATGAAGATGCCACCTTTGAAGAAAGACTATTGAAAATCCTAGACCATCGTGAAAAAAATCTCTGAGGGAAAATGATTATGTTAGTATAAGTTCTATGGCAGCACCATGGAGTTGAGAAAATGACTTGGGGACGTGAGGATGCGATGTGGAAAAATCACCCACAATGTTCCATAAAAAGGGGTACGTTAGGAAATTTTGGGAACGAAATTTATTTTAAGGGGAGTAGATTGTAAGGATCCGATTCTAGGTCATGAAGTTATAAAGAGTAAAATCCATATTATCGGATTTAGGTTCAGGGTTACGTTAAGGTTGAAAACCTAAAGAACAAAACCTAAAAACGAGATTTTGAGCCCAGACCTTTC
Organism: Heliamphora pulchella; assembly: GCA_032270985.1. Taxonomy (NCBI): domain Eukaryota; kingdom Viridiplantae; phylum Streptophyta; class Magnoliopsida; order Ericales; family Sarraceniaceae; genus Heliamphora; species Heliamphora pulchella. Next base: position 3,457 of record JAULJZ010067826.1, on the reverse strand, counting down.
TTAAGAAAAAGTTGACCTTTCCCATAACCTCTTGAGCTCAATAATCTATGTGTTATCTTAAATAGCTAAACCTAAATTCTAGGTCCAAAGAATAAGATAATTACGTATAAGTTTAATTCAAGAGAAAAATATATTTAAACACCTAATACCCCATAACTTTTAATCATTGCACTATTAACCCCACTGCGGTGGTACTTTCAAAGAGAGCCAATTTTGGCGGACCTAACCCCACTGCGGTGGTAATTTCAGAGAGACCCAATTTTGGCATACCTAACCGCACTGTGGTGGTAATTTCAAAGAGTCCAAATTCAACAGACCTTCTCCCACTACGATTAACACGAGCAAACTGGGTAATTCGGAGAGAGCCTAATCCCACTGCAGTTGTAATTTCGAAGAGAGCTCAATTATGATGAACCTAAACCCCATTGCCATGGTGTATTGAACAATATGGAGCGTCTCTTGCTTTTCCTTTATACTCTTACCTTAGATTTTGGGTTAACACTGACAAAGGCATTACGACTCTTAAGGTGGAAACTTCTAGGATAAGTCCCGTAGTTGGCATTGGACCCCACGTCGTTGTGATTGAATAAAACAGTTGTGGTACAAAATCGGGTGAAGTGATTATCTTTCAGAATGAGGATCGAATGATGGATTTCGTGTTCAATTTATCCAATGAAGTTTACTCTTAGATTCTCGAAGTTGGTCTTGTAGTCTTGAGTCAAGTTTGGTCTCTGGTATAACATTTGTTATCATATTCTATGAATTTTTGCTAAGTCTGTTAAATTCCATTTAAACTGATGAATGTATGAAAAATTTACTTTGGATCGTTGATTTAGCTGAATTATGTGATGAGTTAGATTAGTAAGATTTCTAGAGTTTTCTTTTAGGCTTCGGTTCACAGCACCGCAAGTGAGGAGGAATAGTTTTCGAATCAAGAGGATTTCGTTGAACAAGGTAACTACCAGGAGCAGCAGAATTTTTAGAGTTGCTTGAAGATAGATTGAAGCTTTTTTTCTTTGTCGCCTTTGTATTGTAATTTCCAGTTAATTTTTGTCTTTAAAAAAAAAAGCATTATGATGGATAACTGTACTATCTAACTATTTTGTGGCTAGCGTTGAGAGAATTTTATGGTTATGAATGTAGTAATTTACAATTAAGTATGAATGAATGCATTAGCATAGCCCTTATTATATACCATGTATGTCCTTAACTTGCTTAGAAGTTGGGGCATTACAACAAGTCTCCCAATAATTCATTGACTACTTGAACAAGTAAATTTCGTAAAATCACCAGTAGTTAATGAAAGAATAGAGTAAATAAAGAGAGCGTATGAAATTAATTAAGGAAGATAAAGTTGACTAGTTGTCATTAAAGATAGATTTGGTATTTTGAAACTAATAAAACTTTTTAATTAAAATTTTAAAATATGACTAATTTTTAGTAAGTAAGAAAAATGAGACTTTTACTAAAATCTTTCTAATTAAAAAGCACATGCTTCTCGTATGTCTCCTCAACTCTTATCCTACTTTTTCTATTTGGCAACCAAACTCTGAATTTGAGAACATGTGGGACTTGATTTTACGGCTTCTAGAAAATAAAAGTAATAAGTTTAGAAAAGTTAATGAACCAACAACTTTGTCTTCCCTTGAGTAGAAATTTACATAATTGTGTTTTATCATCTCAAGAGGTTAGTGTTAAAATTTAATAAGGTAGGTGGGAAGAAGAGTCATTTCTTTTAAAAATGTACAAAAGAATAAAAGAATTGTATAATTTCTGGCTTGCCTTCAAAAAAGTATAACTATCTATTTATATTGATGAAGTGGGATTATAGAAAAGAAAGAAAATAAATTCGTGAATCAAATCAGATCAAATCATAATCAACAAAATCCTATTTTCTTAATGTATTGATTCTAGTAATCACCCAAGATCCTAAATTGCCTAATGTGTCGCTTTCATTATTGCTTTCAATAATATCCCTGAAGGTAGAGTAAAGATGTCAATCAAGCTCAGCTTGACAATTGATGGATCAAAGATGGCCCCACAGATTTAGTGAACATATCCACAATCTGATCAGATGAAGAGACAAATGAGGGGCTCAAAGTGTTTGCTTGGATTTTTTCCCAAATAAAGTGAATATTCACCTCTATATGACTGGTCCATTCATAGAGAGCTGAATTAGAGGAAAGCATAAAGGCAGATTTGTTTTCACAAAATAACTGAGATGATCCTTTTCCTCAAAGTCTAGCTTGGCAAGAAAAGATCTCAGCCAAAGTATTTGACACGTGCCCTGAGCCATTGCTCGATATTCGACTTCCGTTGAGGATCTTGAGACAATTGTCTGTTTCTTACTTTTTTGTGATACAAGATGATGGCCTAGAAGGTATACAAACTAGATGTGGATTGTCAATCAGTTTTTTTACCCAACATTAATAGCGTTGGTGAAGCATGAAAGACTAAATTGAGCACTAGCTGAGAAGGATAGGTCAAGACCTGGGCAAGTCTTCAAATATCTCAATATGTGAAAAATTGCACCCATATGAGTCTTGCGAGAAGTATGCACAAATTGACTAACTACACTAACTGTAAAAGTCAAGTCGGGTTTTGTATTTGTCAATTAAATCAAGCGGCTAACCAAACATTGATACGTAGATGGATTAGGAATTAACTCTCCAGATTCATCTGAAAGTTTAATATTTGGATCCATAGGAGTAGAGTCTGGCTTACATCCTAGAATGCTAGTGTCTTGAAGGAGGTTAAAAAATGTACTTTCACTGGGAAAGAGAGATTCCACGATGAGAATGAGCAACCTCAATACTAAGAAAGTACTTGAGGGAGCTCAAATCCTTAGTATCAAAAGCTCTGCCAAGATCTATTTTCAACTGAGCAATAACCGATATATCATCTCCAGTAAGAATAATATCATCCACATATACTAATAAATTTATATGTCGACCATCAGTACGTCGGCGAATTAAACATTTATGATCATAGTGATATTAGACAAAATTCATAGATAAGATAATATTGCCGAAACGACTAAACCATGCCTTTGGAGATTTCTTTAAGCCATAAAGAGACTTACGGAGGTGACATACCTTCTTAAAATAGATTGTTTCAAGTAAATTACCATGAAGGAACGTATTCTTAATATCCAGTTGGTGAAGTGGCCAAGAATGAGAAGCTATTATGGAGACCAGAAGGCGAACAGTAGTCAACTTAACAACCGAGACAAAGGTAGCACCAAAATCTTTGCCGAGAACGTGGGTGTAGACACCCCAATTTGACCCTGCCTAATCTTCGGCGAATCCAATGATGAAAATAGGAGGAATAGTGCTTCAGTACGATCCTCGGGAGTTGATCCAAGCTCGGAATTTGAACCAAGTCATCAAAAACCTTCAAAATCTCCAAAACCAATGAAATTGTACCAAACCATCGATAACTTGTTGCCCAAGTCATT
>JAULJZ010067815.1:0-13214 GCA_032270985.1 Heliamphora pulchella | reverse complement strand
GAAGGTCAGTTGACCAATAGACCTCCCTTGTTCAATGGAACAAATTACAATTATTGAAAGGCTAGAATGAGAATCTACATTCAAGCCGTAGACTACGACCTTTGGTGGGTTATCATTAATAGACCCAAAAGACCCATCAAAATCGTTGAAGGGGCTTTCATCCCTAAATCAGAAGCTGAATGGATAGAAAATGACATTAGAGAGACTCAAAAAAATACTAAGGCTATGAATCTCCTATATTACTCACTTGACCCCAATGAGTTCAATAGAATCTCTACATGTGACACCGTAGAAGAAATATGAGACAGACTTGAAGTTACCCATGAGGGTACTAACTAAGTGAAGGAGTCCAAAATAAGCCTGCACATGCATAACTATGAGTTATTTTAAATGAAGTATGATGAAACCATATCTGATATGTTTACACGCTTTACTGATATTATAAATGAACTAAAATCTCTTGGTAAGATTTATTCTTATGCAGAAATGGTGAGAAAAATTCTTAGGTGTATGCCTAAGAGCTGAGAAGCTAAGATGACAACTATCAAAGAAACCAAAGACCTCAATACGCTCAGCTTAGAAGAACTTCTTGGATCTCTCATGACTTATGAGATGAACATAAAGATGGACGATGAGGATGACAATAAAAAGAAAAAGGACATTGCTTTCAAATCCTCAACTCGTGATGAAGAATCCGACGAAGATTCTTCAAGTGATGAGAACGAAGACATGGTCCTGATCACAAAGAAATTCAAATGGTTTCTTAAAAATAAAAAATAAGGAGGAAGAAAGTTCTTTAAGAAGGAAGGACACCGAGGTGAGCCTACCAAATTCAAAGGCAACTCTAGCAAATTTAAAAACGACTACAAGAAAGAGAAAATCATTTGCTACGAGTACAAGAAACCTGGACATGTCAAAGCTGAATGTCCTTTGCTCAAAAAGCAATTCAAAAAGGGCTTCAAGAAGGCTATGATAGCTGCATGGGGCGAAAGTGATGGCAGCAACTCCGAAGATGAAAAAAAAGAATGAGGTTGAAAATCTATGCCTCGTGGCTAAAAAAGATGATGAGGTAACCCATGACTCTTTCTCTTTAGATGAGTAACAAAATGCATTTGAAGATTTGTATGATGAATTGAGAAAAATGGGTGCTAAAAACTCTATTTTAAAGAAGTTGGTTCTTTCCTCCTCAAGTAAAATTAAAACTTTGAAAAATGAAAAACTTGCTTTATCAAAACAAGTTTTTGTCTTGAAAGATGAAAACAAGATTTTGATTGAAAAGGTTGAAGATCTTACAAAAATCGTTTACAAGTTCACTCAAGAAAAGAACAATTTAATAAACTTCTTAGCATGCAAAAATGTATTTTTGACAAAGTCGGGATTGGGTATAGACCAAAGAAGAAACAAAAGTTCTTAAGCAATATTTTTGTCAAAACATCTTCAAATCATAAAAATGCTACATGTTTTCATTATTATGAACATGGACACACTGTCATACATTGTCCACATAGAAAATCTTCAAATCTCTTTGTCAAGAAGGTTTGGGTTCCTAAGGGAACACATCTTCAAGAAACTAACTCTAAAGGAACCAAGAAAATTTGGGTACCAAAAATAAAAAATTGATTTTTCTTGCAGGTATGTTTTAAGTCCTCATTCAAGGAGAAAATGTGGTACCTTGATGGCGCTTGCTTAAGATATATGATAGGCGATCAATCTATATTTGCATCCCTCAAATCAAAGGATGGTGGATTTGTAACATTCGGTGACAATAGCAAAGGAAAAATCATAAGAATCGGTTGTATCGGTAAAATTCCTTCTCCTTCTATTGAAAATATTTTACTTGTTGATGATTTGAAACATAACCTTCTTAGCATAAGTCTACTTTGTAACAAATGCTACAAGGTTGTCTTTGATCATGCTAAGTGTGTTATTGAAGATTCAACCATTAACAAAGTTATTTTTGAAGGTCATAGGCATGAAAATATTTATACATTTACTCTAAATGATTTTTCTAAAAATGACACAAAGTGCTTATCCTCCTTGAGTGATAATAGTTGGTTGTGGTATAGAAGACTTGGACATGCACAGATGAACTTGATTTCTAAATTTTTTTAATAAACATTGGTGATTGGTTTACCCAAAATTAAATTTGAAAAAGATAAAGTGTGTGATGCATGTCAACAAGAAAAACAAGTTAGAAGTTCTTTTTATTCTAAAAAAGAGATTTTAACTTCTAGGCCCTACAACTATTACACATGTACTTATTTAGTCTAACAAGGATTTTAAGTCTTGAAGGCAAGAGATATGTATTTGTTATTATTAATGACTTCTTTAGATACACTTGAATGCTATTTTTAGCCCATAAAGATGAAACCTTTGTCTCTTTTACAAAATTGTCTCGAAGAGTTTAAAATAAAAAAGATTTTCAAATCACAAGTATCCGAAGTGATCATGGTAGAGAATTTGAAAACAAATATTTTAAAAAGTTTTGTAATGAAAATGAGATTAACCATAACTTTTCTGCGCCTAGAATCCCTCAACAAAATGGAGTTGTTCAGAGAAAAAACAAAACATTAGAAGAAATGGCTAAAATTATGCTCTGTGAAAATAATCTACCAAGATACTTTTGGACCAAGGTTGTCAACACAACTTGTTTTTATCATAAACAGAGCTATGATACGAGCTTCTCTCAAGAAAACCCTATATGAGCTATGGACTGGAAGAAAATCTAACATCAGCTATTTTCGAGCCTTTTGGTGTAAATGTTTTATTTTGAACAACAATAAAGAACTTTTGGGCACGTTCGACGTAAAATCTAATGAAGGCATTTTCTTAAGGTTTTCTATATCTAGCAAAATGTATAGAATTTTCAACAAAAGGATCCTAATTATTGAAGAATCTATACATATTATTTTTTATAAAGCTAACCTTGGTTCTTCAAAGAATTTTTATGAAGATAACTTAGTTGACATAGATAAAGGTGTTAAAGATATCTTCATCAAAGAAAAGAAAGAACCAAATCAAGAGAAAGTTTCAAATCCTTAACAAATTTAAGTCTAACAGGCTGCTGGATCTTCAAATCCTGAAAATTCAAATTTGCCTAAAGAGTGGAGGTATGCTCATGGTCACTAAAAAGATTTTATCATTGGTGATCTATCTCATGGTATCAACACTCGATCTTCTTTATTTTTCGGCTCTCTCAAAATATTTTGGTTCAGTCTGGAAAAAAAATGCTAAATTACCAAAAATATTATGAACCTTGGCTATGCAAGAAGAGCTTAATCAATTTGAAAGAAATCAGGTTTGGACCTTAGCTCTAAGACCTAAGGAACACTCTATCATCGGTACAAAATGGATTTTTGAAAACAAAATTGATGAGAATGAAGTAGTTCTTAGGAACAAAACTCGATTGGTAGCCCAAGGTTATAATCAAGAAGAAGGTATCGATTTTGATGAGATTTTTGCTCATATGGCTAAGCTTGAAGCCATTAAGATGTTATTTGCTTTTGCATGCTTTAAAAACTTCAAACTCTATCAAATGGATGTCAAAAGTGCCTTTTTAAATGGTTTTATCTCAGATGAAGTTTTTGTGAAACAATCTCCTCACTTTGAAAATCAAGATGTTTCAAACCATGTTTACAAACTTACCAAGGCTCTTTATGGTTTAAAGCAAGCACCTAGAGCATGGTATGAAAGGCTAAGCAAATTATTGATTGAAAATTAATTTTCTAGAGAAAAAATTGATACCACTCTTTTTATCAAGTCTCAAGAAAATGATATACTAGTTGTCCAAATTTATGTAGAAGACATTATTTTTGGTTCAACTAATGAATCTCTTTGCAAGGACTTTGCTAAGTGTATGTAGGAAGAATTTGAGATGAGCATAATGGGTGAGCTCAACTACTTCTTTGGACTTCCAATCAAACAAACTCAAGAAGAAATCTACATCAATCAAGTTAAGTACACACGGGACATATTAAAGAGGTTTGACATGCTGAAAGCAAAACTAATGGGAACTCTGATATGTCCTACAACAAAGCTTGACAATGACGAAGATGGTATAGCAGTAGATGAAAAACGATATAGAGGTATAATTGGATCTCTATTATATTTAACTGCTAGCCGTCCTAATATCATGTTTAGTGTATGCATGTGTGCTAGATTTCAATCAAATTCTAAAGAATCACATGTGACCGCCGTTAAGCACATCTTTAGAAACCTTTTAAGTATACAAAACCTAGGATTATTCTATCGTAGAGGAATAGCCTTTGAGTTATTTGGCTATTCAAATGCTGATTTTGTCGGATATAAAGTAGATAAGAAAAGCACAAGTGAAACTTGTCAATTCCTAGAACACTCACTAATTTCTTGGTTTTGCAAGAAATAGAACTCAGTAACCTTGGTTACAGCCGAGGCTGAGTACATAGCAGCTGGAAGCTGTTGTGCACAAGTTCTTTGGATGAAACAATAATTAGAGGACTATTGTTTTTGCTTAGATCATATCTCTATAAAATGTGATAATACAAGTGCAATTGATTTATCTAAGAACCCAATACAACACTCAAGAACCAAGTATATTGAGATTAGGCATCATTTTATACGAGATCATGTGCAAAAAGGTAATATCGAACTCGAATTCATATACACAGATTATCAATTAGTTGACATTTTCACAAAACCCTTAAATGAAGAAAGAATATGCTATATTAGAAGAGAACTAGGTATGTTATGTGCTCCTAATTCATGATTAATATATCATACTAACCATGTCTTTTCAATGCATTTCAATACTTTTGATATTCTTCATTGATGTGTGAAAAGTGTCGACACCACATGAAAAGTGTAAACACATTTGTGTGCTGAGTTGACCCAAAACTGTATAGAAGTGGTACTGCGAAAAAAAGTATCGACCTCTTTCTTTATAGTATCGACCCAATCTCGTTGTCTGACTCCCGGTAAATTTGTGTCGACCCAAATAGCCGAAAGTGTCGACACCTTCTTAAGAAGTGTCTATACAATTTTTATTCTCTGTCACCTACACTCGCGAAGAAAAGTGTTGACCCAAATGACATTTGTGTCAACACAAATCTTTTTGCCTATATAAAGAGGTACCGACCCCACCTGTCGTGTCGTTCTCTCTCTCTATCTTTCTAAACCGTTCATCTCCCGCGATTTTTGTCCATTTAAAAAATCGTGTCGACTCTTCGTCCCTATCTTCATTCTCTCTTCAAATCTATCCTTAATCTTTCACAATGCCTCCAAAGAAAATGGGTAAAGGCGCAAAACGAACCAAAGAAGTGGGTTCTTCGAACCCTAGAGCCTCTAAGAAGGAGAAGACGACCACTACGACGGCAACGGCGACGGCGACGGCGGAGGTTGCAATGACAAAAGCTATAAGTTTCAAATCCCCAAATTTTATCAACTTTATTTCTCTTCCTTTGTAAATCGCAAAGTTATTCCTGGCCGTAGTGTCGACTTTGCTTTTTTCGGCTCTATTGAAATGCGTTTTAGGGATTTATTCTCCAGTTTCGAGTGGGAGAGACTTTTACAAATTCATGAACCACACTATTCCACACTCGTCAAACTATTCTATGCTCACTTTCACGTCTCCTTGATTCCAACCACTACCATCACCACGTGGGTGAATGGTATTGAGATTCACTTGACCCCCTCAATCTTAAATGAAATCCTTTGCATTTCAGAAGGTAAAATTTTTATTCCTTGCAACAAAAGACCCCTTGACATTAATGGTTTTTCTTTTTCTGATGCTGTTAGAAACATTTTTGAGAATGATGAGATTGACCACTCAAAACCTTTAGAAGCAAACTCCCTCAAACCAGAGATGCAAATCTTATATCATATGGTGAATCACATTTTTCTTTCTCAAATGAGAAAATTTGGTGATGTTGCTTACATGCATGTTTCATGATGTGGTGCATCCTGGAACAAAAGAACCTAGACCTAGGCTTTTTATTCATTTTTGACATGTTGCTATCGTATAGCAAGTCAAATTCTTTCCTTCCACGTGCTATGTATTTGACCCGAGTTTTTCGCCACTTTGGCGTAGACTTATCTGCAGAGAGATAGTTTTATTCTCAAAACATGATTTGTATGGTGCTTCGACACTAAAGCATATGCAAATCTCGAAAGTTGATGGAGTCTGGACCACCAGACGGGGAACACCATTTGTCTCTCGCCCTCAGTCTGCATCCCAAGAATTCTCTTATATTCATGTTGCTTTTGATTCTCCTGCTCCACCATCCACTAGGATAGACACTCTTGGTCCTTCTTATGCTCCTCCTCCTACACATGTTCATGCTCCATCTGCTCCACCTGCCACTTCATCTACTCCTCTTAGTGTTGATCTTTCTGAGGTTATTTCATTGATTAAAGATTTATCCTCTTCCTTGACCTCTTTCCAAAACAAGGTTGATCAAGACCTATTTGACCTCAATCGAATTGTATTTTCTTTATCTGATAATGTTAAGCACTTGGATAAAACCAACCGTGGCCTTCAGCGTGTCGTTAAGAATGCAACAGATGTTGGGAGAGCCATTTGCAAAACAATGGATGACAGCATTGTCTTCATAGTAAATTACAACAAGGCAATCCTCCAGCAGGTTAGGAAGGAATATGATTAGGGAATTATCACAACCGTGCATGCCAACTCTCAAAAAGTTGAGGAACATCTTCAATGGATTCATGAAGCCTAGGGCATGCAATTTAAAGCCAAGGAAACCAAAGAAGAGAAAGCTGCACGTTTACAGCGTGAAGCAGATCTTACTTTGGCTGCCACTTTTAAAGTCATGGCAGCAGTAGAAGCCAAAGATGAACGAGCTAGATCGTCGAAGGAACGTGCTTCTGAGAGAAAATAGAAAGCAGAAGAGAAGAAGAAGTTCAAAAAATTTATGGACGACCAATGATTACCCCTCTTTTGATGATTCCAAAAGGGGAGAAGGTGAAGTGAAGGGGAAAGGCAGAAAAAGTGAAGCGAAGAAGTAACAAAACATTAACAAACATTCTTTCAGTAGTTTTTGATATTGAAGAAGAAGATGTAACCTTTAATATACATTTCCTGTCACGCCCTAAACTCTGGGCCACGTGAAACACCCATAAACAACTAAACATACACCCAATCCGAGAATACACTCTCAAAGTAAACATACATGCATTGTATATAAACGCCGAAAGGCAAACATTACAAGGCTCCAATGCCGAGAAACATGTATTAAACATACATGATACAGATAGAAACAAAAAGGAAGACTATAACTCCTCCACCTCTGTAGCAACTTCAGATCAACCTGCGTAACTGGTACCTGAAGAAAAGCAAATTTTATACCGTGAGCCAAGGCTTAGCAGAAACTAGACAGGCATGCAGTATAAACAAAACATGCTAGGAAATTAAAGTGCAGGTTTAGACTTTCTTTCAAATCTTGAAAACAATTTTTACATGCAAATGGGAAAGCGGGGATACAAACCATCGTTTGACTCACTCACAGGAGCCTGAAAACGGTTGAAAAGTTTTTAGATCGCGATTCACACGACTTTTAAAACAGTTTAAAAATTGGTCTATTCGTCCCATAGTGCAGTACATGCAATCCATGATACATACAATCGGCCCTCACACGCCGCAACTACAGTCCTAACACTAAGACAAAGATTCGTACGTAAACATGCATTCCCGGGATAAAATCATATACTATGGGGTAAAATCATAGACCAAACCACGGGGTAAAACTGCATACTTTACCGTAAGCCACGGGATGAAATCGCCGACCACGGATTATACCACAGGATAAAATCGTAAACTACGGGATAAAACCGTATACCGCGGGATAAGACCGCACACCATGGGATAAAACTGCATATTACAGGATAACACCAAAAACTACGGGATAACACCAAAAACTATAGGATAACACCGTATCACCACATGCATACTAAATCAGGGTTTAAATGCATAGAGCCACGTACTATTACTACGTTTCACAAACTACGTCAAATGCTACATACGCGACTCATATAATACTTGCAACTCATGCAACTGCATCACATGCATCCGTTTCTCATATTCCACAAAACTATGCCTATAAAACTTTTGAGTCTTAAAGCACGCAATCATGGTATACGTAATGATACCAAAACATGAAATCCACTTACATAACCGAGCCCCAACAACCCGTATCTAACCATGCATGTCACACCTGAGGATGGCACCACAAAAATACCCGAGGCCATGACACGACCCCCAAAGCTACCACGCAACTAACCAAACCCTAAAAGGCATATAATAGTATTTCAATTGACTAATCCCATAATCAATCAACTGAATACCGTAAGAAACCATTTGAAAACCAACCAAAACCACAAACACAACACTGCCCAGGTTCAGTCGACTGGACCCCAACCCCCAGTCGACTGAACATCACACTGGAAAATCACAAAAACGCCTCAATGCATGGTTCAGTCGACCTAACCCCATGGTTCAGTCGACCGAACTTAAGAACTATGATCTAATCGATCGAACCTATGAGTTCAGTCGACTGAACAAGCCCAGAAATCGTTTTTAAGCTATTGGTGCCACCTCTAAACCCCGAATCGAAGCCTTCAAACTCCCACACAATACCCTCGGACATCCACACGCCCAAGCCAAACACCAAACCCTCGAAAGAGACTGTGAGACCCTGTACCATTCCCTTTTGATTTATATGCATATTTCATGTTTTTAGTCACGTTTTAGCGTTTTTGCTTTAATATGCATATATGTGTTTCGATGCCTGTTTTGATAAATTTGAGCATGCGAGGTTGCTTCCCGGGGTTGAAGGGAGTTTCTGTGCAAATTTTAAAAATTTTAAAAAAAGATATTTTGGAGGCCTATAAATATTTGGAGTTAGATATTTTCAAAACTTAACTCCTAAGTTTTCTCTATTTTCTCTCTACCTTCTTTATAACTGCTCGGGGGCCCGGGGCTCGATTTTCAACGATCCAACAGTGGATCCTTGATATTGGCATTGTGGTCTACGCATCCATCTGGACGGAATTCGATTCCGACGAAGCTCGAATTTACACGTGGATCGAGGCGTCGAGTTTTTGACCCAACGAGGTAGGATCTTAGATTCTACTGCTGTATAAGCGTTGTATATGTAATCTTATGTGTTTTCACCGTGTAAATCGCATGAAAATCATCTTTGTTTCAAAGTTAGGGTTTTTGGTTTTAAAACTCTTTTTTGGCGTTTCGGTTGGATGAAATCGAGTGTTGGATGTTTCTTTTGAAGGTTTGAGATAGTCCTAAGCTTGGGTATGCTTGTGGAGATTAAAAACAAGAGTTTGGAGGCATGATTTGAGGTTTGAAATCACAAAACCGTGGCAAAAAAACATTTTCTGGGCAAGTTTAGTCGACTGGATCTTGAGTTGGGAGGTTCAGTCGACTGGACTCGAAGGGTCAGTCGATTGAAGTGCCTCGGGTTGAAAAATATTATTTTTTCAGTGTGATTTTTAGTCGACTGGAGGTGGGGTCCAGTCGACTGAAATGTTTGCTGTTTGCTTTGGAAAATTTGGTGGTTCTTTTGGAAAAAGGTTGGGTTTCTTTTGAGAAAAAGGAGGAGTTTTTGATGAAAAACGTGTTTATTAGAGGTTTGGAGCTAACCCATGGGGTTGAGGCTCACTTTCTAAAAATGTTTGCATGAAAATATGTTTTTACATGCTTTGGTTTGATCTCCATGGTTTCATGGATTGGATCTCATGCTTATACATGCATTGTATAACTATTTTTTGGCAAAAATATTTTGAAAATGTTTTGTTTTGATCTCCTGGTGAGGGATGGATCTATGTACATGGATAATGTACTGATTTGAGAAATGTTTTGAGAAGATTATCTAAATGTATCGGGATGACGTGTATTTGGCACGAGTTTCCCTCGGTGAAAATCTAGAAACGTGCGCAGAGTAGGTACCTTTGTTATCCTTTGGGGTAGTTCCCGTAAAGAAGGTCTGTTTGGATGCTCTTTTCCCTCGGGTTATCAGGCCCGTAAAGTTAGCTTTTACGTCGTGGTGCTCTGTATAGAACTTGTCATTACCTAGCAGACCTTAAGTGGTTCAGAACTAGGGTAATGAACAGGAGTCTATAGTTGCTACCTCTGTCCCCTTGTGATGGATTCGGTACATAGGATCTTATTCTTCTTTTTCGGATGGTACATTCGGCAAGAGAACGATGTTTTGATTATTATTTTTCCTTAACTGTGGTTGGGTATTTGCAGCATTTGCACCATATGATTTTAAGGATGAAAACAAATGGTTTTATGTTAATGAAACCGTTTTGGGAATCTTGTGTGGTCTGATGGGAAAACTTGAGGGTTTTGGATGAAAAACCTGTTTGGTTTTGTGGTTGAGTTCGGTCCCACCATATGATTGCATATTCCTGCATTACAGCTTATTATCTGTTTTCTATTGGGTTTCGGCTCACGAGTGGAAATTTTCTGTAAAATTATTTTCAGGTGATGATGTGGTTGAGGAGTAGCTCGGTGATGCCCGCGGTGGCGAAAGACTTTTGTAATTTTTCTTCTTTTGGTATGCCTGTTCCTGAAGGCAGATTTTGTACGCCATAAGGCGATATATTGTACGCATGTTGAACTGTTGTCTTTATTTATGAGAGATACACTTTGCTGGGTATTCCATTGGTTTCAACAGGTGAATTTTAGACTATGAAAACTTTATTTTCATATAAATTAGATGTTTGGTGGATTATCACGTGACCCCGGATTTTGGGGCGTGACAGAGACTCTCGAAACACGATTTCATCTACCGAAATCGACGAAACACGATTTTTAACCCAAAAACTCAACTTTACAAAAAATCAAATCTATAGCTATCTAACCGTTAAAAACATACACGATTACACGTAGCACTCTTATATAGCAGTAGGGTCTAGAATCCTATCTCGATGAGTTCAAAACTCGATGTCAAGATTCACGTGCAAAACTGAGCTTCGTCGAAATAAAATTCTGATCGGATGAATGCATAGACCACGATGCCAATAACAAAGATCGACAGTCTGATCGTCAAAAATCGAGCCCCGGGCTCCCGAGAACTTAGAGAGAAGACAGAGAGAAAACATGAAGCTTATTGGAGAAGTTTTGAAAAATATATTTATGAAAATATCTAACTCCAGATATTTATAGGCTTTCAAAATATTTTTTTTTGAATTTTTTTTGAAATTCGCACCACAACGGCTCACGGCCCCGAAAACCTACCCCGCATGCATATCTAAGCCCGATCGTGCATAAAAAAAAATAAAAACATGCTCAAACAAAAACACATAACGCGCGTCCAAAAATGCTGAAAAAGAAAACAGATCAGGGTCTCACAACTCTACCCCCCTTAAAGGAATTTTGCCCCCAAAATTCAACTCAAGGTCAAAAGAAACAACCCCGTCAATCGTAATCGACACAGGCACACGAGATGGCCAACTAAACCATTCCTAGGATATAGTCAAACAAGGTCAGGCATCCTAAACAATGGCCAACTATCTCAAAGACACGGGATCTACAACTCACCCCAACCTCACATCATCGTCAACCGCTGCCTCAACACTGCGCACCACCCATGGAATTCATCACCAACTCCTAAACGGATGCTACAAAGAAATTGGCCCAATGCCTGCAGACTTAGAAAGTACCTCTGCTCGCTGAAGGCATATCTGCATCATCTGGCACAACTGGTGCCCTGGAAGAACTAGGAGCTATCAGGGAATACGCTCGTGGCAGTGTCGCCCTGCCCTGTCCACCATAACTCGGAACTGTCGGCTGCCGCACCGACTGAACTAACGTACTCCCACCTGCCATCTGGGAAGTCTGAACCGCAAGATACTATTGTCGTTCCTGCACATACGAGCTCGCTGGTGTACCCACTGTACTTGGCACACCCTCTCTCTAGGGACAAGTCCTGCATATGCCCCATCTGACCACATCTATAGCAAATTGACAGCTCCGTCCCCTGCGACTGATCTGGTATGGAACTCTGAGACTTCCTCAACTGTGGGTCTCAGTATTGCCTCAGCTGCGGGCAATCTGAAACACGATGCCCCAGCTCTCTACATCGATAACATCTAACCTCCCTCTGCTCTGGCCTCCCCGACGAAGCCACAGATGGTGCTGGTGTAGAGAACTACTGTGGTCCAGATGGATGAAAGCTAGGACCAGAGGACCTCTGCCTCTTGCTGGAACACCCACCTATCTGCGCCTCTATCCCACTTTGAGGTGTCCTGACTTCCTTAGAAGCTCGAATCTCAGTCATAGTGTTCTCCACCCTCGCTGTTGCCTCCACCAGCTCTGTGAAGACACGAAGTCCCATCGCGACCACACGCTACCTGATCGCTGGCCTCAAGCCCCACTCGAACCTCATTGATCGCAGCTCGTCTGTGCTCACTAACTCTAGTGCAAACCAGAACAAGCATGTAAACCTGGCCTCGTACTACATGACATCCATGGCCCCCTGGGTGAGAGTGTAGAACTCCTCCCTGTACAAATCCCTCCTCGGAGCTGGGAAGTATTTCTCTAGAAACACTCCTATAAAAGCTGCCTATGTGACTCCCGCAATGGTCCTGGCATACTTTCACCACGCATGAGCAGCACCCCTCAACTGAAAGGTAGCAAAAGAAACCCGCAACACGTCCTCCTCAATCTGCAATGTGTCCAGGATCCAAGTCACCAACTCCAGCCACTCTGTCGCCACAATAGGATCAGGATCCCCGACAAAGGTAGGTGGATCCATGCGCCTGAACTCCCGCATCACTACTGTAGCTCTCACCTCTAGTACTCCCTCTCTCTCCCTGATGATCTCACCTCTAACTAACTGCTGGATAGAACTTGCCAGCACACGCAACAGCTCCGTCGCGTCCATCGGTCCTAGCGAAGCATTTGCATCCCTAGCATCAAGGATAGAAACATCCCTTTGGCCAACACCACGGCCACAGCCTCGACCACGGCCTCGCCCTCGTCTCGTAGACATCGCGTCTATATGAAAAAGATAGAACATGAGATGCAGCACATAGTATAAACCACATAAGCATGCTAACACATAAGCACATAGGTTCATGCTAAACAAAATCCCATATACTGAGGAGAATCAACAAGAATGATGTGTCAATCTGGATAACCTACTTAGACTCCCTGCTAGAAATCACGTCAGCTAAACGCGTTTCTAACTTGGCTCCCAAGT
>JAULJZ010067805.1:0-13215 GCA_032270985.1 Heliamphora pulchella | reverse complement strand
GAACAATCCTGTGAGTAAACTGTCAGTATTTGTTGAATGAGTTCTTGGTTAGTCTGTATTGTATCACTTGCTGAAGTTGCATTTCAATGTAATGAATTAATTCCCGGATAGGAAAACTGTACTCTCCTGCCTTGTCCCTTCAAGACTAAGGAACACTCATTTTCTGGATGAGCATTGAGTAGCAGGGACTAGGAATGGTTATGACATCTATTCAGGGTCACCTGGGTTTCTATGGCTTGGAGGGTGGAGCTTAGGGTTTGTGAATGTGTCTTGTTCTATTCACTCTCGAGCAACCTGCACCTTAACTAGTGGGAAGGCCAGATCTTGATCAGGACATGTTAGTGCTTAGTAAGGTATGTATGTACATGCTATGGCAGTGTGATACAGTCTCCGAGGCTTAACGTACCCACCCACTGCAATCCATGATACGACCTTCAAGGGTTGACCATGCACATATTGGGTAGTTATGGAACTTTTGGATTGTCAAACCATCGAACCAAGGGGGTTGTATCCCTTGTCTCCTAGCATGGGACATTGTGAATGATTGAGTTGGGCCGATGATTTGACACTTCCATATTAGAACACCTCATCTTCTCCCTCTTGAGAGCTTAGAACTTGGGAATTATCAAACTCTCTCTCTCTCTCTCTCTCTCTCTCTATATATATATATATATATATAGATGACACGACACTTCCCTCTCTTCCTGCATCTTCTGTGGTCCTGTGTCATCCCAGTGTCAACAATTTCCCCGAAACCTCCCACTCCGGTCCACCTCCCACACTAAGAAGTTGGAACGTAACATATATTTAACAAGTTATATCAATAATTACACTTATGTTTCATTAGCTATCTCCTCTCCTGCTTGTACTTTGTATTTTTTTCACTTGGATCATATGTAAGGGGGAATTGCATCTTGATACGTAGCCTGAGGTCCTAATGGGTTCTCAGCTGTGACCCAATTGCAGTATCAGGTTCATATCAGGCTTTAATACCCAATTAGCACCGGATCTGACATTTGGAAAGGAGCATGTGTGATGCAGCATCTCTTTTTGAACCACAAAATGAGAAAAAAAATGGTTTGCTTAGTTAACTCTTATGTTGATGACAGGAAATCTAATGTAACAAAGAATATGCTAATATATGAGAATTCTGGCGCAATGATGCTCCTATTTTAGATTCACATATAAGAGCTAAAATATTTGTAGAACCTCTGCAATTTGCATGTGCATTCTACAAGTATGATGACCTCTTGCGCTTGTGGCACTCCTCTTCCTCCTCTTTCGCTAATGGCAAAACCCTAATGCAGCTCAGCTTATCTTCTAGTGTAGGGTGTTGGCAAGAGAAGTGATATCTCAATCTTAGAATTTGCACAATTTGCTGCTGCATAATTCAGTGTTAACAAAATTTTTTGCTATTTTTTGCTCTTTGTCAGTGATGTGGTTGTTTATATGTACTTAATTGCAAACACTAAGGCAATTATTTAACTACTACATGTTGAAAGCAACAAATCACACTCTCTCTTCATTTCATGCTTGCAATATATTGTTGATACATCAATGTTAACGCTGCTGCATTTTTTCGTCGTTATCGCTGATGCATATTTTGTACCTGCAAAACCTTAGTTTGGTTCCATTTCACGTCACTTAATTATTTCATGACACAGCCTTTGTTACTTTGTTGTAGCCTTTTTACATGACAATAGTTTTGCATTTCTCCCTATGTAGAACAGCTGACAAACGCATTGACAGCTGGCATTACATCACAGACATTGTTTGTTGCTCAATATTCTCATAGTACATATATCATGGAAAGAATTTTAGCCTGTAAAGTACTTCAAAAGAGAACCTAGAAATCATCATATCAATGTATCAATCAATAAGCTACATACATAACCAAACCCAATCAAAACAAACTAAGATTGTGTCCCAATCATTTGGGACTGGCTACCCCCTTCACTTGAGCCAACTCACTTTGATTCTCGGAGTTTTATCCTCCCAATGCTACCCGTCCTTATTAGTAATCCAACCTAGAGAGCAAAACTATTCATTATTTGGTACATTTTATTTGTCAAAATACCTCAAATATTCATTTTCGTTTCTTTATGTTTTCTTATAGTTTCCTATTTAATGTTCCTGTTCAATCTAATCAAGGCTAACCTCAATATTTAATCATCAGTTCTAATTCAATGCTAATACTCCAAGTCGTTTCTTCGTTGCAACAACCAAACTTCTAGGATAAACTTGGAAGGCACATCTCTGCAAAAGACACATTCTCAAAGTTTAATGTTGTTTCTTACCTTGTTTTACATTGCTTCATCAATTTCATTAGAAAATTGAATTGATTTCTCTTATGAATTCTTGAGCGTTTTTTATTGGTAAAGATTTTAACAAAAAGAACTTCACCAAGGGGTGCGACTTATACACGATGCATACAGATAGGCAAAAAAGAAAAACTTCTACATGTGGACAAGGATGTACAATTACCCCAAAAGTCAACTAAATCGTTTGTTGGTGGTGGTGGTGGTGGTGGTGGTGGTTGGGGGGTGGGGAGGCTTCCTTAAGGCAAAAAATACAAGGAGATCAATATTAGACAATACAACAGATTCTCAATTTTCACAAGGCCTATTCATCTCAGTGTGTAAACACCATGTTAAGAGAGAACAACCTCCCAAGCCCTTCTTAAAACTTGCCTCAGATCAATCATCATGTTCTTACTAATATTTACTAAATGGGGATAGAGATCATAACCTAAGATTTTACTCAAGATATTAAAAATAGCCACAATAGAATTTATTTTATGAGAAGGTTGGCATTTGAAGACTTTGGTGGATAGACTTTACATGAATGTGTTTCCATTGGTTATAAAAATGTTGTCCAGACCTTGCAATCTTACAACTCCCATGTGGGTGATTGGAATTTTCGAATTCCATCCCCTTCGTTCTTAAGGGCTATTGTTGTAGCGTCCCGTTAGGTGATCTGTTGTGGAGCTGAACAATGTGTTCAATGTTCCAAAACCATCCCCAAGTGCAGGTAAGAAACCAGGTAAGGGAAATGTGTTCTCTACCAGCGACCTAGAATTTAGTTACTTGTATGGGTATAGATGGAATTTGTATGTAGGATGTTTGAAGAGTATGTTACTACATTTATACATATTGTCTACAATTTATTTACTTTTGGGGCTGTTGGCCGGGGGGGTGGGGGTGGTAGGATTAACTTCCCGCATGGAGGAAGCAATATTCTTGGATATGTGAGATTATGAGATATCTTAGGCGAGCCAAGATCCATGAGAACTATGATTACCTTGGGCAGGTAGCTCCAAGAGGTTAAGAGCAGTTGAACTCAAGACCTCCACTTCCTTAGATGTGGTCCCTTACCAACTCATCTGCCCCTTGTGGTTATATTTTAGTACTTTGTTTGCTTCCAACTTCTATTGAATCTGCAAAATTTAGAAGCTTTGTCAAATTGACGAAGCAATTTTCCTAGGCATGTAAAACGTGACATCTTGTTGGCTGCTTTCTCTCAGACTTTGAAAGATAATTTTTAAAAGTCACTCTTTATTCTTTATAAACTTCCTGGAAACAAAAACATGTATGCTGGATCCAGCCATGCAGGTACCATTCTAGTGTCTAGGTGCCCTCAATTTACTACTGCTAAATTCTTACCTGTGGAAAGTAATCCGTGTGTTAACTGGTGTGACACAAAATCTTCTCCGTGTTGTGGTCGAATGAAGTTGCGAGTTTCTAGTCCTACTGATTGGTCAAGGAAAACGAACTATCTTTCAATGGAATTGTGTCGAAAGTTGAAACTTGAAACATGTAAACCCATCAGGAGCTTCTCCATAAATCTATTTGATTTGGGACTTCTATTCATTGTTCTGCAAATTGAAACAAAGAGCATCATCTCATTTCTGGCCTTTTGGGTACATAAATCTAATTGAAGACAGTAGTTTTTGGGCTTACCTTTTGTAGTCAACCGGAGCAACTTAAGCATCCTTATTATTGACAGCTGAGCTAGGTATAATATCAACTTTTCAAAGCAGTATATCAGGGAGGATCCTCTTTTTTTTGTGCCTTCGCCTGCCTTATTCTAGTTCTATCCGCGATTGCATGGCAATAATGAGGATCATGGATTGACTCGTTTGACAATCTGAGACAAACTGTGATGATAATAATATGATAAAACCCGTATGGTTATATAGCTCTGTCACTTCATGTCAGTTGCTCAGGATACGAAAGTAACATAAATTGGAAATATGAACCACGTGAAAGCCAATTAGTCAATTACCACGGAAAATGATGTCCCTGTTTAGTTGCTATTTCAAAACCCTGTCTTGCAGAACACTTTCCAGAACTGTCTTTGAAAAAACAAAACACCCATTTTTTTTATAGCATCTTCATTTTTTAGCGGAAATAGTTTGTTAAAATTTGAAAACATCGTTTTGGTGTTTATTTGAAAACAAAAATTGGTTGTTTTAAAAAATAGTTCCCAAAACCAAGTTTAAAAATTGTTCGCAAAAATACAAGAATGACACCAATCGGGTTTCACACCTTCCGTGCATGATGCTGTCCGCTCTTGTCTGGCTTGATTTTTTGTCTCTCTATCTGGTATTTATCTCTTCCACGGTTCTTGTAAACAAACTTAATATACTTGTCAACTTGAAGGGTATCTATGAAGCTTCGCAGCCTTCTCATTTTTCTTCCATATTTTTTTCCTCACAGAGCCTCATTTAGTATTGAAACTGAGAAGATACTCACTGTTGGGGCTATCCAAGTCTCCGACTACAGTAACTGGTCAAATGTTGTCAACTACTTGTTCTAAAATTCAGTCCCAATCTCTTCTTCAGATTCCATTTTCTGATGCCAAAATCTAGTACTAGGAATCTGTTGAGATATGCACAATTCTGGTCTCTTTTCTGTTTAGGAAGACCACCTTACTACAGTTGATCTGCCAATGGTCAACATTTTTCTGTTTAGCTTTCTGCATCTCTCTCTTTTTTTCCCCCAGTCTCTTTGTTCTCTAATGCAATTGAAGTTCTTGAACAACCATGATGCAGAACTGTTGAAGGATTTTTATGTCTTCAGACACCTCAAATTCCCCACTACGCATTTCCTTAATTTCTACTTCGTCTAAGGAAGTTAGTTCATCTAATAATCTGCATCAGTACCTCTGCTCTTATGACAATTAGGTTCTGTTTTTCTGTTTTGCGATGCAAGCTAATGATTGTAACATACGATAGGTTCTTTGTGTTGTTACTCTCCTCGTAACATCGTGAACTCGGATGTCATGAATGTTTGCTACCAAAGCTCAAATTTTTACAAAGGGGAAGGATACTGTACTGCAACAGATCCTTTCCACACAACTCATAACCACTGAAGAAAACTTGATCAATATGATTCTTGACCAGTGAACCCCTGGACGATTTGGAGAACCATAAACTGACTCTGATAAAATAATAAAACGTAAGCAAGTAGTGAGACCATGCTTGACAATCAAATGAAACTACTGGTAGAGTAGAAACATCTAAGGAGCATTGATACTTCAACGAAGGAGACGTCGTGTTAGACACTCTTTGTCGGATACAACACTCCTCGGAAACTCTCAAATGCGTGTCCGACACTTCTTAAACATGTCTTAATTAATAAAACTAAATTTATAATATCAAATACTTCTCCGACACTTCACGAACATTTTAACAACACTTTTTGAACTCTTGAAACATATTTATGTGACAAATTTTCTTATAGTAATAATATTATGTATTTTTTGAAACACAATTTATGAACACTAAATATGTTTTGGAGTATTTATAAAATGAAATGTAGAGCTTTTTCATTTAATTAGTGATATACTGCATATTTTGTTGGGGATTAGAAAATTATTACTAATCCCGCCCACAATCAACCAAGAACACACAGACCACAGAATAGTAACAAAGAAGGGAGAAAGAGAGACAATCGCACACAAACACTAAGTTTACGTGGTTCGTCAAGCCGTGTCTATGTCCACGGGGTCACACACTTTACTATATTAATTGAAGATTACAAAGGAAGGAAAGTTTTTGTGAGAGGAGAAACAAGAAACAACAAAAGAATAACAATTAATTTCACGGTTGTTGCAACCCTAGCAGCTATAATAGTACATTCTGCGCTCAAACCGATCGATTGATCTTTTGACCGATCAATCGGTCAAGACTGATTCTCAACTTTTCCTGCAGACTGCACAAACTACCGCAAGCTTACTTCAGACCGATCGATCTATCCTCCAGACCGATCGATCGGTCAATCTCTCAAAAGGATTTTCTTCAATCTTTGACTTATTTTTCATTATCATTGAATAAATCATTCATATATTTATATAAAATAAATATATAAATATAAATTTTTAACATATCCTAAACGTGTCGTGTCCAGCATTTTCTAAAAATCAATGTGTTGATGTGCCCATGTCATGTCCATGTCTGTGTCGATACTACTTAGAGAAACATCTAGCCAAATGTAATTCAAAAATACAATTTGGATATGGGAGTAATTTGTTGTCTACTTTACATCTACTGTTCTGCATTTGGAAATAATTAAAGCGAACCATGAGCAATCTCGTGCATTGGAATGATTAGACGGTCCTTTTACTCTGTATTTTGTATGCTCAAATAGTTGTTGATTATGAGCAGTTTAATGCATCTGAAGTAAGAGCAACTATCATCAAATATTTCAAGCAACATAGGGATAACTGAAAACTCACAGACCTCTAGAAACAGCAAACCATGTTAAAGTGACGGAGGAGTAATTTTTTTATTATTATGATAAATCTCAATCACTGTTTTATTATTATGATAAGTTCTAATTTTGAATTATAACTAAAAGTTGACCCTTTTACCCTTTATACAGTGAATATATAGATATGTTTTGTTGTATCACATATATGGAAACAGTTCTTACGTTTCCATATTTTCTGTATCGTCGTTAACCATCCCGAGATTTGTGCATTTTTTTATTCAAAAATTGAAGTTCTCCTTTCTTTCAAAAGCGACGTTCCAATATGTATTTTTCAAGAAAATTTCAACCACAGTCCGTCACTGTTCATCTCAACATGTAAGTTAGTTTGCAGTGATGCTATTCATGCATGACAAAATGAGGCAATGAAAAGTAAGGATGTTTCAAAATAGGAACGAGAATCAAAACTCAGAAAATGAAAACATGCCCAGAAGAACACAGAGAATGAGAACACCAAATAACACAGAAAATAAGAACCATACTCAAAACACCGATTCAATGTATCCCGTAAGAATGAAAATGATAATTTCAACAGAAAAAGTAAATATGTGATTCACTTGGATGCTCTCGATCAAGGATCAACAATGCATGGATTTTGTCGTCGAATTTTGCAATTTTCATGCAAGTCGATTTCCCCCAATAGCAACTTTTGTGCATGTTAGCCATTTAATTCGGAAAGGATTAGTTGGAGAATGGCGTGCCTTCCACATCGAAAATGAAGGTATTTTGGGAACAATTTTTAGAAGTAGGGCCTATCTTAAAATAAAAATTAAAATATGACTAATCACAAAAGAATTTATACAAATGGGACTTGTTGCTGAATTACCCTTATTTTTTTTTCCTAGTATTTACTAAGAGGTTTTTTTTTTTTTGCTAGATGTTAAAGCTACATTATCCTAAATTTAAAGAGAATCACTGACAACTGCCCCTTATACGCCCTGAACCCGGAACCGCTACGATCTACATATGGCCTAGCAGCTATAATAGTACATTCTGCGCTCAAACCGATCGATTGATCTTTTGACCGATCAATCGGTCAAGGCTGATTCTCAACTTTTCCTGCAGACTGCACAAACTACCGCAAGCTTACTTCAGACCGATCGATCTATCCTCCAGACCGATCGATCGGTCAATCTCTCAAAAGGATTTTCTTCAATCTTTGACTTATTTTTCATTATCATTGAATAAATCATTCATATATTTATATAAAATAAATATATAAATATAAATTTTTAACATATCCTAAACGTGTCGTGTCCAGCATTTTCTAAAAATCAATGTGTTGATGTGCCCATGTCATGTCCATGTCTGTGTCGATACTACTTAGAGAAACATCTAGCCAAATGTAATTCAAAAATACAATTTGGATATGGGAGTAATTTGTTGTCTACTTTACATCTACTGTTCTGCATTTGGAAATAATTAAAGCGAACCATGAGCAATCTCGTGCATTGGAATGATTAGACGGTCCTTTTACTCTGTATTTTGTATGCTCAAATAGTTGTTGATTATGAGCAGTTTAATGCATCTGAAGTAAGAGCAACTATCATCAAATATTTCAAGCAACATAGGGATAACTGAAAACTCACAGACCTCTAGAAACAGCAAACCATGTTAAAGTGACGGAGGAGTAATTTTTTTTTTTTGGGGGGGCGGGTGGGGGGTGGACTGTGGAAGAACTAATTATAGAAATCACTAATACAGGATCCAACTTGCTTCATAGCACATAGAAGTGAAATAAATGGGCAAAACGATGAGAACTAATCATCAAAATCTCTCAGCCCCCCACACATGGTCTTACGACTTTGCGGAGACCAATGTTTTTGATAAACTGTTGCTTGGCCCGGTCACTGCGACCCCCTTTGTGAGGAGGCATCCATTCACCCGAAGTTACAGAGCTATTTAGTGTTACCAGTTTCCAGTGCCATTGTTCTGAAAGGCTGCAATATAATGCATATATACTGCATACTTGTTTGTATCTGTTGGTATGTTTGAATCGCTATTTGTGATTTATAATGTGGTTCTTCCTTTGTTTCGCTCGTTCACTAATTCAGACAGAAATGACTCGATATTATGTATCTTATTTCCTTTTTCAAAGGCTTATGTGGGATATGTAATTTGTGTATTGCATAGGCTGTTTATAGGACAAGGTGCCGAAAGCATGATGGCATTTAATTTCTGAAAGAGGTGTTAAATCAAATTTTTGCTTCTTGTAACCTGTTAAGATGTGCGATACATCCTTGTTTGTATTGGGAGCCTATGGCCTCAACCAGTGGTAGGACATCCCAAGAACAGTTTGTAAAGCGGGTTTTTGAGTCCCCTTCTCCCCTTAGGTTAGAATTTAGATGATATAACTGTTCCTTGATTGTCTCTCTACTCTTTGTTTCTGATTTTAATGATTAACTACTAACTGTTCCTTGCTTTGCAGCTCCATGTCAGCTTAGAATTTCGCACTGGCACAGAATTTCAGTCAACCCTAAAATGGTTAGAAGGCAAAAGGCGGCCATTTGCCTAATATAATTCGAGGCAAAAAATATTCAAAAACACAAAAGACTTAACATCAATTCCCTGTGCTATTATTCACTTACTGCTCTGCATCACCTACTTTTGTCAACTAAGTAAGAGAGAGAAATAATTAGTTCGTGTGTACCTTCATTTGTCAATTCACGTCACATAGTACTTTAAAGATATCTAATATTTTTTTGCTGGTTTGAATGGAAGCCAATTTGTCTAATTTGTTTATTGTATGAGAAACCATAAATCAGTTACACATGCTGGAAAAGTTGAGGAAACCGTGGGAGGGTGGTTCACAGAAGGTACCTTGACTTCTGAGGTAGGATTCAGCAGCTGATGGTGTTCCTCTTTCAGTTTGTTGTATCTTTCGATCATGGATTTCATGCTGATAAAAAGAAGAGCTGGGACGGTATCATCTTTTGTCCTTCACATATATGCTCATATGTTTGTGTGTGAGTGTGCGATAGAAATTTCAAAGATAAGATCATAGCAATCAATCAAAAAGAGTATTGTTCGATGATAGACAACCAATTTCACACAGATGAAAAGTAGAGCCTAGGCAAGATCATCTTTGTTCTTCACTTCTTTTTCTTTTGAATATGTGCCTGTGATTCTATTACAGGGATTTCATCTTAACATTCCTTTGAGAAGGGCATCATTTTCATTAGTGGTTAAAATACAACAAATAACCTACATTATTTGGTAGCATAGATTGTTTAGAGGCCTTTTTTATTTGTTTTACTTATCTTTCATTAACCTTAAAATTTTGAAGTTAATCCTACCTCTAATATCTTGTAGGGAAAGAATAAGTTTTCGGACCCAGAAAACTTCACAATATGAATGGACATGAATTTTTAGCAGTCTACATTGCCAAATCTTGGAAAATCTTGACCATCCATGTGATTTATGCAATTGGTTCTATGATTGGTTTTTGTCCCTAACATTGCTGTATATGGAAATAAGGAAAATGTAAAATGCTTTCGTTTGTATCGATTGGAGCAATAGTGTAAGTGCATTTTCATGGTGAGAATTGCATTACAGTTCATAGTATGTTCCAAGTATGGACAATTTTTAATTCAATTTTCTCAAATTCTTGAGGTCATATGCACAAGATGACCATTATGGTAGGATGAACCTGTCTCGAATTCTGGTTGGAAATTTTTGGCATTCCATATATTGGGACTGGGGAGGGTACGTCTTCAAGTGGTGGGCTCGATCAATTGGTCAACCACTTGCAATTTTGGTAAGAGATAAAATTCAAAAGACCATTATTAGTGTGTACTACATTATCCCTCGTGCGTAATACATTTGGATTTTTACGCGTCCTTATTTTACTTGGTCTAGATATGTGGTGTGGCATACAATGTCCCAAAATTTCTTCGTAAGTTTCTCATCAACAAAAAAATAAGGGGACTTTGATATTGCAATGTATGTAATAAAATTTCCACCTCATTGTTCCTTCTCGTAAATTTATGACCAAAGTTAAAAGAAAGACTAGATTAAAGGATGCCTTTTATCTTTATTATTATGAAAATACTGGCTTAAAAGATTTGGGTAAAGTGCATAGAGAAAGTAAAAAAGGATGAGAGAGAAACGCCGTTTCAATAAACTTCAATAATCCTAGAATGATAATTATATCTTACCACATTTCAATCAATCATTATATGGTTCGCCACAATTGATAATCAAAATGAAAGTTGAAATTTAACAAATTAATATAATAATGGCACATAAAATGGCATGCAATAGGATACATAAGTTGATCATTCTTTCATTGGAGTAATTATTTGTTGTTTTGGGACAATGCGGTACTCTTATTTGATATGGTAATAAGAAATTTTAGAATAAAAATATGATAGACTCACATTTATAGAATATTTAAGAGACAAAAAAGTGACTGACATAATGTGAGTTGCGATGTTGGCATAGTAGTACAAGTTCCATAGTAGTACAAGTTTCAGCTTTTCTTTAGTTTATTGATAGATTAATTTTGGGCCTATTTGGATGATTGGGATCTAGTTTTATTGTTATCAACGCTTAAATTATTTATGTGAAGATTCATATTAATAAGATATTGTTAAGTGCATGAACAAATTATATTTGCGTTGAAAAGATTAACGGTAAAGTTCAGACACCGTTTTTTTTTTTGTAACAAAAATGTGATTTTGTTCAAACACTAATATTCGATTAATATCAATTTTTGCATAAAAAATATACAGTATGAACAATAAAATAAACGGCTTGAATTATCAAAATATACCTATTTTAAACTCAAAATTGAATGAACTAAACTAGTCCAATCCTTCAAGGTCTCGAGAGAAATCCAGTCCTACTCCAAAATTAGTAAATTACATTATAATTTGGTCTACCATTGGTTAATTTATGTTTGATTGGTCCAGCCGTTACACATCAGTAGGGACGTGGAAGGAGAAAAGAGAACCACCGCTGCCAAGTGCCAAGGACCCATTGCCGCTGCCTATTTTCTTTCTCAACCGTAGTCAACAGGTGATCAACCATCTTGCCGCTACACACTTTTTTCTCTCCAAGATCAATCCTAATTTCTCTCTTTTAAGTGAACCACAAATCTAAAAATTTAAACAAAAAAATTAACTAACGCAATTTAAAATATTTAAATTCAAGTTATTAATAGTAGTTTATAAGTTTTTTTTATATATAAGATTTAATTTTTATTTTTTACCGATGTGGGATGATGTATTATAATATCCCATATTCAATAAATATATGCCGCTCTCATTGTATACCCAAAGTTTTTCTTTTGGCTACGATATGGATAGTAGTCCATTAGCGTACACAAAGTATAGAACTTAAAAGGCCTATACCCATTATGGAGTTTTTACTCCTTTATCTATATCGTCATGGAGCCCTTGACGGGATTAAAATTTGCTTTGAGATTATTTGTAATAATTTAAGTGAACTATTGATCTAATAAATGAATAAAAAATTTAACAACGTGATTTGAAATGTTTAAATTTAAGTTATTAGTAGTAGCATATAAATTTTTTTATATATCAAACTTAATTTTTATTTTCTTTCAGCATGAAAGAAATAATGAAATATAACAAGAAACCCACAACCCTCACCATTTTCACCCCACTTGATCTTTACGAGAAGACGCATAGCCATGCACAAAGAGTTTTGCAACTACAACTATATTCCCTATTATTATATTAGAGAGATCCTTGGCCATTTTATTTTTGTGTAATTTTTTATTTAATAGCTAAAAATTGCATTTGATGATGCCATGCAAGTGCAATGCAATTTTTAGCCATTGAAAAAAGAATTGTACAAAAATAAACTTGTAAATTATCTTAATTCTTATTTACATTCGCTCTCTACAAGATGACAACACCACTGCTACCCTACTTTACTCGATAAGAAAACTCATCACCACTCTACCCACTTTCTCATATACAAATTCTTAGGTGCGTAGAACTAATTCTCATATACACATAGATAGTCTCTTATGTTATTCAATATAAGACAGAATACCATAACATATATATTATACTACACTCTACAAATATACTCACTTTATTAATACTGACATGATAGTAACTAGGGTTGCAGCCAATGTGATATCAGTGGGGGCTTGTTTTTACGAAAAATTTATAATTTAATTATTATTCATATATTTTTGTAATATGTTATTTAGAAAGAAAGAAAAAACACAAAAGCACCAATTAGAATTTGTGCCTCCATCTAAAAATATGAAAATACCTCTAGTATTTTTATTTTTTTATTTATCTTATATTATTGTGTTTGTGCCCCATTAAAAATATCAAAATACCTCTAGTATGAATATATTTTGTATTTTATTGTTATTTTATTTGCAAACCTATAAAATTATAAGGTACTTTTAAATATTTAAGTAAAGAACAAAATTGAATTCCTCTTTGTTAACTTTATTTTC
>JAULJZ010067794.1:0-13215 GCA_032270985.1 Heliamphora pulchella | reverse complement strand
TGTGGTGGAAGTTTGCCAAGACTACAGTTGGGGGCACTTGGGAGGCATTCACCAAGGTATTTCTGGAGAAATACTTTCCGGCAACATTGAGGGATCGCTACAGAGCGGACTCCCTTTTTTTGACACAGGGGACGATGACAGTGATTGAGTATGAGGCTGAGTTTACTAGTCTATCTCGGTTTGCACATGAGATCGTACCTACTGATGAGTTCTGTGCGAAGGGGTTCGAGAGGGGTTTAAGGCCCTCTATCCGAGATAGAGTGGCAGCATTCAGGATGCAGGTCTTCTAATATTTTTAATTTTTTTATTATTGTATTTGGGTTTACTAAAACTGTATAAATTCTTTATGATTTTTTACTATTTTATTTATGCCCCTATAAATTATACTATATTCTTCAAGTATATAAAAGAAGAACCAAACTGTATCCTTCAAGTATATAAAAGAAGAACCAAACTGACTTTCTTATTTTTTTTATTCTCTCTCTATCAATATTTCTAAAAATATATTTTTAAGTTAATGTAAATATCTTTAGTTATGGAAATTTATATAAAAGTTTGGGTTATAAATTTTTGTACTTGCTAAGAAATATTTAAAATTGATAATTATTGATTGTGAAAAATAATTCTCATTACCCTTGATTGTGGAAAAAAATATATCGTCATGCTTAAATTTGCACCCTTCTACTTTGAATTCTGGAATCACACTGAGAAAGAGGGGAGATATTTATATTTAAGGATATAATGGTTATTTCATGATCTTTGAACTTTATCCTCCAATCTTTGGATATGTGTCCCAACTACTTCCATGGGACTGAGTTATTCCTAATTTGTGAGATTGTCAATTCATTCTAAATTGTTTGCCCGTTTCTCCTTTTTACATCCAAACATGAAATGATAAATCCTACAAAGAATTATCAAGTTAATCTAAGGAGTCTTTCAAAACAAACATAACTTAATAGGAATTCGGTGGCATGGGATTAAGAAAATGAGCAAGTCCAAACCTTACTTACCCGAAAAAAAAAAAAAAACAATTGAGTTTTTTGTCTTCTCTTGTGAATGGAGAGTTGACATTCCATTAATTATTTTCTCTTGTACAAGAATCTTTCAAAGAATTTTGTGTTTTTTCCTTAAATATTATTTCATGTAAGACCACGTCCAACGTAGCATGAATCTCCCTCTTTTTCTCACTCTGTATATATTTATATGTTATGTGCTTTAATATAATTTACATGAGAATATATATTAAAGATAAGATGTGTCTGATGTTTAGCATCCATGCAACAGCACCATGTTGTTGACTACCGTATGGCTTATTTCAGATTATATTTTGATTATTTGAATTGTTCATAATTGTAGATCTCAATGTGTAAATTATCCGTGTAAAAAAGTAAAATTGATCAGATATTGTCAAGTGTTTGAACAAATTTTATTTAATTGTATTTAAAAAAATAAATAGTAAAGTAATTTAATTACCAATCATTGTTTTTAAAGGTAAACGCGATTTATTCAAGTACTTGACAATATGCGATTAACATAGACTAATAACACGGCACTGTTGGTGAAAACCAATAAGAGAAGCCCGACTCTATTTTAATTGCCTCAAATTGAAATTATTGTTGAAAGTTGTATTGATCTGCAATTCATTGGTTTGTTACTCAAAATCAACTTTTAACCCTTTTATTAAAATTGTATAAAATTAATAGTTAAAAACTTACATTTTGTCTCTGTACTAACGACATAATATCTATCTTTTAACCAATTGAAACTTACTCTTAATTCGTTTTTTTTAAATAAGAGAAAAATAAAAACCTTAAAGTAGGATTATCCAACGATCTCTTCATAATAGCACCAGAGGATGAGAAGACTTCATTCAAGGTTGTGTATTAATAGCCACGGAAAAGAGAGAATCAGTTAATCGGCTTTGTGAGCTACATGTAGGAAAGTTTATCTATCAAATCAGAGTTTCAGAAAATGACGGGTCAAGGAAGAGCCTTGGGAGGTCTTTCAGCATGGAATAACAACAAAGAAAATGTAAAAATCAATTTTGAGGATGAAGGCATATCCAAACACCTCACACAAAACGCAAGCTCAGCTTCAGTACTAATGGCCATAGATAATGATACGCTGGAGCTTGGCAAGCCGGAGATAAGCGAGACCGACAGAGACTTGTTCTCCTATGTTGAGGAGGCAGTCCTCAACATGTACAAGAAAGGAAAGAGTAACGGGAAGCAAAAGTCAAATACAAAAGGAAGCAACACAAAAGAGACAAGTTCAAAAGCCAAGAATTCATATTGTAACATGGTTAAGGCAAAATTGGCAGAGGAAATCTGCAGAGGGTTTGTCGAAGAGGCAAAAAGGGTGTCATCAAAAGAGGGAAGTCAACTCAGGAAAGCAGATGATCAGACTTTAGGAGACAGTAGGGTGAGCTACCAAGGGTTTTAAGCATCTCCATTGATCCTGAGGCAAGTAGAGACATAGCTCCCACTGAAGAACTTGGAACAAAGGAAGACTTTGCATGAATATGGACCTACAGCTACAGGTTTAACAAAGAGTGAGGAAGGCCATATTTCGTTAAATGGGGAGAGAAAAAAGAAGAAGTATCTTTTGCTTCATTTATGCCTGCTTAATCTAAAAAAAACGTGAGGGGAGAGACAACCAGAAGAGAAGAATAAAAGGAAAAAAATCCAACTTTCCTTAGAGCAGTCCTTCCTATCTACATAAGATTTCTTGAACCGCAACATCATCATCATAAGAGAGGCACAATTGGTCATAGAAACAAGTAAGCTTATGTGCCTTAACTTTGATGGTGGTGAGGAACAGATCTTGACCACGATAATAGTTATAGAAGAGGCTGGGAATAGGTTGAGTAAGGGGTGGGGATCCCAAAAATGAGGTTTTTGTCATGGAATGAAAGGGGTTGGAAAGTAAAGGGGGTGGGCCAAAACCCTAACTAGGATCCGTCACAAGGATGGGGGCCCAGCCCAGTGGAAACCGCCTTGTGTAGGAATGACTTCGGCCCCTACAAAGATATCCGTAGGGTCGACCTATAGGGATTGCAAGAGTTTGGTTCTGGGTCTCATCAATGTTCTGACAATGCATTTAATTCGATTGACTGTGGTCAGAAGGGCATTAAATGTGCCTAGACTGAGCACCCCTGCCAATAATGGTTTATTTCAGATTATATTTTGATAATTTGAATTGTTTATAATTGTAGATCTCAATGTGTAAATTATCCATGTAAAAAAGTAAAATTGATCAGATATTGTCAAGTGTTTGAACAAATTTTATTTAATTGTATTTAAAAAAATAAATAGTAAAGTAATTTAATTACCGTTCATTGTTTTTAAAGGTAAATGCGATTTATTTAAGTACTTGACAATATGCAATTAATATAGACTAACAACACGGTACTGTTGGCGAAAACCAATAAGAGATGCCCAACTCTATATTAATTGCCTCAAATTGAAATTATTGTTAAAAGTTGTATTGGTCTGCAATTCATTGGTTTGTTACTCAAAATCAACATTTAACCCTTTTATTAAAACTTCATAAAATTAATAGTTAAAAACTTACATTTTGTCTCTATACTAACGACATAATATCTGTCTTTTAACCAATTGAAACTTACTCTTAATTCATTTTTTTTTAAATAAGAAAAAAACAGAAACCTTAAAGTAGGATTATCCAACGATCTGTTCATAATAGCACTAGAGGAAGAGAAGACCTAATTCAAGGTTGCGTATTAATAGCCACGGAAAAGATAGAATCAGTTAATCGGCTTTGCGAGCTAAAGGTAGGAAAGTTTATCTTTCAAATCAGAGTTTCAGAAAATGACGGGTCAAGGAAGAGCCTTGGGAGGTCTTTCAGCATGGAATAACAACACAGAAGATGCAAAAAGCAATTTTGAGGATGAACGCATATCCAAACACCTCACACAAAACGCAAGCTAAGCTTCAGTACTAATGGCCATAGATAATGATACGCTAGAGCTTGGTAAGCCGGAGATAAGCGAGACCGACAGAGACTTGTTCTCCTATGTTGAGGAGACAGTCCTCAACATGTACAAGAAAGGAAAGAGTAACGGGAAACAAAAGTCAAATACAAAAGCAAGCAACACAAAAGAGACAAGTTCAAAAGCCAAGAATTCATATTGTAACATGGTTAAGGCAAAATTGCCAGAGGAAATCTGCAGAGGGTTTGTCAAAAAGGAAAAAAGGGTGTCATCAAAATAGGGAAGTCAACTCAGGAAAGCAGAGGATCAGACTTTAGGAGACAGTAGGGTGAACTACCAAGGGTTTTAAGCAACTCCATTGAGCCCGAGGCAAGTAGAGACATAGCTCCCACTGAAGAACTTGGAACAAAGGAAGACTTTGCATGAATATGGACCTACAGCTTTAGGTTTAACAAAGAGTAAGGAAAGCCATATTCCGTTAAATGGGGAGAGGAAAAAGAAGAAGAAGCTTTTGCTTCATTTATGCCTGCTTAATCTAAAAAAAAAAGTGAGGGGAGGGACAACCAGAAGAGAAGAATAAAAGGAAAAAAATCCAACTTTTCTTAGTGCAGTCCTCCCTATCTACATAAGATTTCCTGAACCTTAACATCATCATCATAAGAGAGGCACAATTGGTCATAGAAACAAGTAAACTTATGGGTCTTAACTTTGATGATGGTGAGGAACAGATCTTGACCACGATAATAGTTATAGAAGAGGCTGGTGATAGGTTGAGTTAGGGGTGGGGATCCAAAAAATGAGGTTTTTATCATGGAATGAAAGGGGTTGGAAAGTGAAGGGGGTGGGCCAAAACCCTAATTCAAATCCGTCACAAGGATGGGGACCTAGCCCAGTGGAAATCGCCTTGTATAGGAACGACTTCGGCCCCTACAAAGATAACCGTAGGGCTGACCTATAGGGATTGCAAGAGTTTGGTCTTGGGTCTCATCAATGTTCTGGCAACGCATTTAATGCGATTGACCATGGTCAGAAGGGTATTAAATGCGCCTAAATCGAGCACCCCTGCCATCGAGTGTCCAATGACCTCGAGGGAAGCGTTCAGTAATAGGAGCTCAGCCCGAAGGATGGCCGAACTCGTATCTTTTATGGCGACGTGACCGTTGGGGGACAGCCATCACTGTCAAGTGGTAGAACAGGTGTCAGGGGACGTTTGGCAGGAGAAGTAATCATGAAATAGGACAAGAGAGACTACATTCTCATTAGTATAAAAGGGAGAAGAGAGTCCCTTACCAAAAGAGACAACAAATATATTTACATACAGCGCTTCTTCCCTACCTTTTTAAATCTCTCCTAACTTGACCGTCGGAGTGGCATCCGGCGAGATGCCGCCGGGTAGTTCACTTGCGTATTCCTTTTGTAGGTCAGCCAGCAGGTGGATGCGGTTGAGCTGGGTTCAACCCATCAAACAAATCTAATATACGGGACACCCTCGTACATTTGGTGCCGTCTGTGGAAATCCAGTAACAATCAGATCGCATTGTCCATGGAAACACCGTCGAAGGTGCCTACGGTCTTTGATGAGCACGGTACACCACGCATTGTGGAAGAACGCAGAGATCAAAGGAGGGAGGGAAAAGGCTCCCTCCATGAAGCAGCAAGAACTCTTGAGCACGATTTAGCCCATGAGGCCACACTCCATGCTATGGGGCAGGAGATCTTAAAGCTCCGATCGACCTTAAAGAATCGAGGTCTGGACCAGTAGACTCAACTGGGAGGTTCCCATTCTGAGGAGGAGCCAAGAGCGTCAAGACCAAGAAGAAGGGCATGAAGGGAGACGACTAACCTGGAGCTGGGACAGATCCTCAAAGAATTCACAAAGCTCATCAAGCAAGGAACGGAGTCAAGTACAGAAGGAAGTAGTTACACACTGAGGAAGACCAAACAAGGTAAGGAGCCACGACGCAAGGAGATGACATCGGAATATTATACCACGGTTGAACCAAGTGAGGTATGGGTAGGGGCAGTTACCACGCCCTTCTCCGATCGGATAGATCAAACTGATCCATCCCCGAGTTTCTCTTTACCAAGGTTCAAATCTTATGATGGTCGTTCCGACCCGCACACCCGCATTAGCCATTACAGGCAAATGATGACGTTGTGGAGTGAAAACAACGCCCTTATGTTCAAGGATTTCTTGTCCAGTCTGGGTGAAGCTGGCCTGCAGTGGTTTGACCATCTCCTGCCTCGGTTTATAACAAGTTGGAACGATTTGCACAAAGGACTTGAAGCGAGATTCGTTACAAATACCAAGATTCCAAAAGAAATAGATTCGCTCATGGCACTACAGCAAGGGAAAAGGGAATCGTTGCGGGATTACACGAGGAAATACTGGGAAGTCTACAATGACATCGAGCATTGCAATGACGAGTTGGCAGTTCCCTCGTTCAAGCATGGGCTTCAGCCAGGAGGCAAACTAAGAAGTTTCCTTACCAAAAAGCCACCCCAGGATATCTCGGCTTTAATGAATCGAGTGGAACAATACATAAGGGTGGAAGAGGATGTCGGGAGAATGGAGACCGAAGTAAAAATGAGAGAAAAAAGGCCGAGCCTAGAGAAGATGAAGCGACGCGGTCCGGTAAGAGTGAAAAGGCCGAGCCCATTGCACGTGAACAAAAGGCCGAGGTCCTCATTGCCTGAAACACCCATTAGGCTAGGTGCAGACCCTAGAGTAGTAGTACATGCCATCTTCAAGGAATTCATTCACAAAATCTTACCTCAGATCAGGGACCGGCCCTATTTCCAATGACCTTAGAGGTTGCCAAATTCGATTATCCAATTAGCGATAGATAGGGGTATCAGATGGAGGTGTTCCTATCACCAAGAATGAAGTCATAAGATCGAAGATTGTCGGGCGTTCAAAAAGCACTTGGAAGATTTAGTATAACAAGGGCATCTCAAAGAGTTTTTGGAAGAAGCAGAGGACCAAAGATCCCCCGCCATGACAAGGACCGACCCCCCTCCCCCCCCCGAATAGGTCAGTAAACCAAGGTATCATTAATGTAATTCACAGATTAACTGGGGCAGAGCCGACGCATTCCTTGCGGGTCTAGATGAGAAGGCAGGGGCATATGGCCGAAGTGATGAAAGTAGAGGTGGGAACGGGGAAATGAGCCAGGCCAGACGTCAGGGAGATAATCTCATTTTCGGCAGAAGACCTAGACTGGGTCCAACGCCCTCACAATGATGCCCTGGTGATATCCTTATCTCTCTTGAGTTTTGAAGTAAAACGGGTGTTAATCGATCAAGGGAGTTCGGTCGAAATAATGTATTACGATCTCTTTCAGAAGCTCGGTCTTCGCGATAAAGACCTACTCCCGTTAAGCACTCCACTGGTTGGTTTCAATTCCCAATCGGTTTGGCCTTTGGGAAGGGTTACCGTGCCGGTTAAGGTAGGGACAATCGAACTCCTAACAATTTTTTTGTGTGGTGGATGCTCCGTCAGCGTACAACGCCATTATGGGCCGACCGTGGTTACATGAGTTGAAAGCCGTCCCCTCGACATATCATCAGGAGTTGAAGTTCTCCACTGAAGAAGGGGTAGAGGTTGTGTATGGAGACCAGGCCGCCTCCAAGCATTGTTTCGTAGCGGCCTTGAAACTGAAGAGTGAGCCAACGAAGTGAGAGATGACCAAGATGCCTGCCTTGGAGGATGTTAGCGCAGAAGCTCAAAACAAAGCCGTAAAAGATCTCGAGACGATTAGAATCGATCGAGATAAGGAGGAAAGATTTTTCCTGGTCAGCTCCACATTGTCCGGACAAGATAAAGAGGAGTTGCTCCAATTGCTACAACAAAATTTAGAAGTATTCGCATGGAGCCCATACAAAATGCCAAGGATCGACCCCACTTACATCTCCCATGCCTTAAATGTTGATCTCTCATGTAAGCCAGTGAAGCAAAGAGGACGGCGCTCCGCACCGCATCATGTTAAGGCAGTAGTAGAAGAGGTTGGGAAGTTCTTGGATGCGGGATTGATCAGGGAGGTTTAATATCTAGAGTGGCTATCCAATATTGTAGTAGTCAAGAAGAAGTGTGGAAAATGGCAGGTATGTGTAGATTTTACCAACCTAAATAGGGCTTGCCCAAAAGACAGCTTTTCCCTCCCAAAGATTGATCAACTTGTAGACGCGACGGCGGGACATCAATGCATGAGTTTTTTAGATGCATACCAGGGATATCACCAGATAGCTTTTGATCACCGCGATCAAGAGAAAACTACGTTTATCATGCCCAGAGGCACCTTTTGTTATGGGGTGATGTCGTTCGGCCTCAAAAATATCGGGGCAACCTTTTAGAGAATGATTACAAAGATGTCCGCTAAGGTCTTAGGGACAACAATGGAGGCCTACATAGACGATATGGTGGTAAAAACGAAGATACAGGAGGATCATTTGGCCGACCTCTAGAAGGTCTTTGATATTTTGAAAGTCCATCGTTTACGCCTGAATGCAGCCAAATGCGCATTCGGGGTTGGTTCAGGAAAATTCCTCAGATTCCTAGTTACTAATCGAGGGATCGAAGCGAGTCCAGACCAGATTAAAGCCATCCTCGGACTTCAAAGGCCGAGCACCACGAAGGAGGTACAAAAATTGGCTGGAATGACTGCTGCATTAAACAGGTTTATCAGTCGAGCTCCTGACAAGTGTAGACCATTCTTTTTTACACTAAAGAAGGGAGAGAAATTTTGTTGAAACGAGGAGTGTGACCAGGCGTTGATAGAGCTAAAAACGTACCTATCCTCCCCGCCCCTACTCTCTACGCCCAAAGAAGGAGAGGTTTTGTATCTCTATTTGGCGGTATCCTTACATGCCTTTAGTACAGTACTCGTTAGGAAATAGGGAAACCAGTAGATGCCAGTATATTATGTCGGCCATGCACTTACAGGGTCAGAAACAAGGTACCTACCATTGGAAAAACTTTCTTATGCACTTGTGATCACGTCACGAAAACTACAACATTACATTCAAGACCATGCTATCGTTGTTCTCACTAAGTATCCATTAAAGTCCGTGTTTTCAAAAGATGACCTTACTGGAAGAATGACCAAGTGGGCCGTGGAATTAAGGCAACATGACGTCAGCTTCCAACCAAGAACGGCAATCAAAGCACAAGTATTGGCCGACTTTGTCGCTAAATTCGCGAAAAGGGGAGCCGAAGAGAAGGGAATGGCTAAACTCTTCGAATCTCCTAGCCTAGAGGGGCTCTGGAGTCTGCATGTTGATGGGGCCTCCAATAGCCGAGGTTTAGGAGTGGGGATGGTCCTTACGTCCCTAGGCGGTCTGGTGATAGAACAAGCATTACAGCTCGGATTCATTGCCACGAACATTGAAGCAGAATATGAGGCCTTGATAGCAGAGCTCGAAACATCGACGAAGTTAGGAATCACTGTATTAGAAGTTTTCAACGATTCCCAACTCGTGGTCAGCCAGTTGAATGGAGAATACGAGGTGAAGGATGAAAGAATGGTCAAATATCTCCAAAAGGCGAGGGAAACCGTGGGACACTTTGCAACAATCAAGATACAGCAAATAAGCTGAGCCAGTAACGGTCACGCCGATAGTTTAGCCAGTCTTGCTTTGGCTACAGTAGGGAGTGGAGAAAGGACAATTGTGGTACAATTCCTCCCAAAGTCGAGCATTTGTGATTCACAAGGAGGACATGTGGTTCTCCCAACGATGCATTCGCCATCTCAGATGGATCCCATTATTTCATTTATAAAGGACGACATACTGCGATCGATAAGAAGGAGGCTCACAAGATTAGGCTGCAAGCAGCTCATTTTTCGCGCTCCCAAACTAACAAGCTGTACCGATGTTCCTACATGGGACCATACCTTTTGTGTGTGCATCCCACCCTAGTGGATGACCTACTCTATGAAATCCTTGACGGGATTTGTGGAAGCCATACGGGGGGCTGGTTACTGGCCCATAGGGCCCTTTCACAAGGATATTGGTGGCCCTATATGCAAAAGGATGCCCAGCAATATGTAAAAAGATGCGAGAAATGTCATCTTTTCTCCCCTTTAATCCATCAGCCTACAAGGAAACTAAATCCGTTGGCAAGCCCCATGGCCGTTCGCGTAATGGGGGTTGGATATAGTGGGTCCATTCCCACGAGCGGTCGGGAACAAAAAGTTCATGGTGGTAGCAATTGACTATTTTACCAAATGGATAGAGGCCGAGCCACTTGCTAACATTAGGGAAACAGACATGAAAAAATTCGTCTGAAAGAGCATCGTTACTAGGTTCGGCATCTCCCGTGCCCTCATTTCAGACAATGGAACGCAGTTCGACAAAAAATTATTTCGACGATTTTGTGCCGAACTGAAAATAGAGTTCTATAACTCTACTCCGGCATATCCCCAGTGTAATGGACAAGCAGAGGCTTCGAACAAAATCATCCTGACCGGGATCAAGAGAAAACTCGATAAAGCAAAGGGAAGGTTGGTGGAGGAACTCCCCCACGTACTATGGGCCTATAGAACGACGCCGCAAAGGTCAACCGGGGAAACTCCATATTCGATGGCGTACGGTACTGAGGCAGTAATTCCGCTAGAGGTCGGCCTCCCTACAATGAGGACCGACGATTTTCACCTCGAGCAAAACGAGGAGCAGTTAGCCAAGGTGTTAGATTTAGTGGAAGAAAGGAGAAAAGCAGCGCTACTCAAAATTAGATCCTATCAGCAAGAGATGAGCCAGGATTATAATAAAAGGGTAAAACTGAGGGACTTCGTCCCTGGAAGTCTCGTGTTGAGGAAGGTAAAGGGCAACACTAAAGTACCAAGAGACAGGAAGTTAGGACCAAACTGGGAAGGGCCATACCAGGTGAGAGCGGTTGTAGGTAAGGGAGCCTATTATTTGGAAGACGCAGAGGGGAAGGAGGTACCCCGACTATGGAATTCGACTAATCTGAAGGCTTTTTATCATTGAACTATGTCCATCTCGCATTTTTGCTTTTGCATTTTCGGACATTGTAAATCCAAGATGTAATGAAAAGTTCTGTTTTGGCCTTTTGACATTGCTACCTCTATGATATGACAGGGTTTCTAACAACCCCAAGCTGAAAAGAGGCCAGATCGGCCTGAGGATAAAACATCCTCTTAAGAATTCGAATAACTCTCAAGGTTTCTAACAACCCCAAGGTGGAAAGAGGCCAGACCGGCCTAATGATAGAATATCCTCTCAAGAGGTTGAATGTAACTAACCCCAAGCTAGAAATAGGCCAGATCGGCCTGAGGATAAAATGTCCTCTCAAGGGTTGGGATAATTCAGTGTTTAGTCAAGAGTTCAAACAACAAGGAATACAGTCAGTCATCTGATTCAATCAACTGATGAGAGGTTTTCATTCATGAAATTAAAGATTCATACATGGGGGGGAGCATTGCTGTACAAGTGTCAAAATGGCCGAAGCTCCAAACTTTGTGAAAACAAAAATAATCGAAAATAACATGCAGAAAAAGTAAGGAAAAAGAAAGAAATGTCGGTTTAGTTCAATGGCCGTCGTCTACCACTTCTAGTTCAGCTCCTCCGTGTTCCTCCCTATCGTCGTCCGGGATCTCTACGACTTCTGCCCTAGCGAAGGCATAGCAACTGGCGGCGGTGTCCTGAAGATCCCCAATTTGGGGTAGGGGGTTATGGCGGGAAATCATGTCCGGTAGCCTGTGTCTCAGCAACCTGTTCCTCTGCTGCTGTTGCGGCATCCGCGTCAGTGGGGGGCTCGCTCCAAAGAGGGGAGTCTAGGGGAACTCTGGCCCTTTTCAAAGCCTGCTTATAGCCAATGGCTAAAAACTCAACCTTCAAACTTAGGACCTCTTTAGAGAGGTGGGCCCCGCATTCGTCTCAATCCTATTGCCAGAGCTGGTCATCTCGTTCTGCCCTTGACGCTTCAAGATCGGCCGCTATCTTCTTTTGTGCTTCGGCTTCAGCTTGGGCAGCCGTCATCAGATCACGGAGCTCGGCGTTCGCGGCCACCAGGGCGGAGGCGGCCTCCTTGGCTTTCTTTTCTTCTTCTTGTGAAGCCCTCAGTCTAGCCTTCATGCCCTGTAAAGCCGAGGCGCTGCGAGCTTGATTAGCTTCCAAGTCCTTCACCTGCTGGGACGATAGAGAGAGCGCCGTGGCAAGCTTCTTTGTTTCCCTGGACAGCTCCACATAATGGTCGTGAAGGACCGTGATAGCCGGCTGTTGCTGTAAAAAAAAAAGAAAGGAGAGAGACAGAACGTCAGCCGAGGACAAACAGAAGGAGTAAAGTAGAAGGATATGATAGGACTTACCCCAAAACTAAGTTGATAAACTCGGTCGAAGAGCACAGGAAGTGACAGCCCAGAATGGTCGGCCACGTCTAATGGAAGGGCTAGGCCCCTAGTAAGGCTCTGAGCCACTGAACCTAATTTGGAGTTGTCGGCCACGTTGACAAGTCGGCCCTCGACGTTGAACTCTGGCAGTCATGGGGCTGGGGGCTCACTCTCGGGCTGAGCTCCTGTTTCAACGGCTCCCTCAGCAACAGGAAGGTCGTCACTGCATATCAAACGACAGCGTTGAGTAGGGCGCCCTCCAAGTGGAGATGAGCTTGGCCTCCTCACAGAGCGAGGGATCTCAGTCGTTGTTTGCGCGTCGATCTGAGGGGGAGAAGCTGGAGGGATCTGCAGAGCCAACGCGGGTGGTGATGGAGGAGAGGGTGCCGTGATGCGGATTGTCGGTCTGGAAGACGTGTTCGCTGTCTCTCTACCAAGAACGTCAGCACGGAGGTCGAATATCCTTTGCCTCGGCATCTCTGCTTCCTCTTCTTGTGGTGGTTGAGAATTAGACGGAGAGCCTGCGAGGGGAGCCTGTGGATCTTGGTACCGAACGCCTCTATGTCGGATCACGCGGCGGTAGCTCGGCGTATATCCCAATAGATCGAGAGCCAAACGGGTTTCTCGGATGTTGAGGCAGCGTTGAACTTCCCCGAAGACGGCTTGCCTCTTTTTCTGTTTCGCTAAGGAGGCCTCTGCAAGAACAAAAGGAAAATAAGTAAATAAATAATAAGATAAAGGAATGTGTTACATCTAGGCAACCCAAGAGGGGGGGTGAACTGGGTCTTTTCTCTTTTAACAGAAAGTTAAAGCCTTTTTAGAAATCTTTTAATATTGTAATGTGAAAAGATATGCAAGAATATAATCAATGCAATAATTAAAAGATGAGGGATAGAGAGAAAGAACCAGACACCA
>JAULJZ010067783.1:0-13215 GCA_032270985.1 Heliamphora pulchella | reverse complement strand
AATTACTCCAAATGTCCCGTTCAATACACACAAAGTGTACTAGCACAGAGAGTCAGAACAATAGACGATACTATTATTTGTTTCTCGTAACCAAGACATGCCAATAAAACTCTATGCTACAGTCGTACTGATGGCATGTCCATTTTTATCTAAACTATGAACATAAAACTTATATTCTGCAAGAACCTAAATCTGATCTTCTGTGTGCAAGTCGTACTCTACACACCAGATTAAATGTTATACAAAATATCAGACATCCATGCATAATATTAAAGAAATGATACACATACATTGCTTATAAAAATTCTAATAAAATAAAAAATTAATTTTTAAAAAAAATAAAATTTAATACTAAAAATATAGTTTTCAGTATATTAACCCTAACAAAAATATGATTTTTAGTACACCAACCCTAACAATTGGAGAACGTGTTGTCATCCAGATCCATGATGATTACAGTGCCACCGTTCATAATAGTCTTGATCAGATACTGCCCGACCCAGCTTGACTTGAACTTGCCCCTTAGATCAAAGACAGGAGCCTTGATTTCCTTAAGAACCAAGTCACCTTCTCTTAGATCCCGGATCTTGACCTTCTTGTTGAACGCTTAGGTTATCCTCCTTTGGTACCCTTGTATATGGAAGAGAGCTTGCAGCCTTCTTTCATTAAACAAGAGTAACTCTTCCATCCAATTTTTCTCTCATTCTGCTTCTGGAATGTTGGCCTCAGCCACTACTCTCAGTAAAAGGATTTCCACTTCAATGGGAAACACAACTTTCATCCCATACACTAAGGAGTAGGGCGTGGTTCCTGTTGAAGCTCTGACCAACGTCTTATATTCCCATAGTGTGAAAGGTACATGTTCTGGTCATTCTTTGCGTGAGCTGATTATCTTCTACATAATCTTCTTAATATTCTTGTTTATCGCTTCGACTTCTCCATTGGTCTGTGGCTGGTATAGTGATGACTTGTGGGCCACTATTTGGTACTCTTCGAAGAGGTCCAGGACTTCATCTCAAAAGTACGAACCATTATCTGAGATAACCTCATGGGGAACCTCATATTAACAAATGATATTTCGATTGATGAACTTGGTGACATGGGAGGCTTTCAGTACTGAGTTGGAGGCAGCTTCCACCCACTTAGTGAAATAGTCGATGGCTACCAGAAGAAATTTATGACCATATGAAGCCGGTGTTATTCTGTCAATCACATAAAATTCCCCATACTGAGAATGGCCACAGTGAGATCAAGCTATACAACTAGAATGGGTGAACATGCATGAGGTTTCTATGGAACTAACACTTATGGCACCTTCGCATGAACTGGATGAAATTTGTTTCCATTGTCATCCAAAAATACCCTTATCGCAGGATCTTCTTAGTTAACATATTTTCACTCATGTGAGGCCCGCAGACTTTAGTATGTATTCCTTTCATCACTTGTCGACCTTCTTCACTGCTGACGCATAGCTTATTGACCCTAAAGTGCCCTCGTTTGTACAACTTCCCTTTACACATGACAAATTGTATAGATAATCTCCTTATCGCTCTTTTATCTTTTTTGCTGGAATACTTGACATATTCTCCCTTTTCTACAAAATTCTGTATGTCAAAGTACCAAGGGAGTTTGTTTGCGCTTTCTTCGATTACTGCTATCATCTCATACACAGGTTTTTTTTCTGCTCAATTATCAGTGGCCTCATCCTGACTCCAGATGGTATGTCGATCATTGACGCCATAGTAGTAACGGCATCGACGAACTTGTTCTGCAGCCTCAAGACATTGGTGAAAACCACTGATTCAAAGAACGGTATCAGTTTCTCAAGCTCTTGGTGATA
Organism: Heliamphora pulchella; assembly: GCA_032270985.1. Lineage (NCBI taxonomy): Eukaryota > Viridiplantae > Streptophyta > Magnoliopsida > Ericales > Sarraceniaceae > Heliamphora > Heliamphora pulchella. The sequence continues at coordinate 11,375 of JAULJZ010067783.1, read as the reverse complement.
GAGAATTAGAGTTACATCCTTAACATTTCATTCTCCTCTTGCCTGTGAAACCACCAACGCTGAGTCCCCGATCACTTCTAGTTTCTTTTCCCTTAGTTCTAGGGCAGCCTCAAACCCGACTAAGCATGCTTCATAATCGGCTTGGTTGGCGGTGTCACGCCCCAAAATCCAAGGTCACGTAAAAAGCCCATTGAACCACCATTCACAAAAATAAGGTTTTCTTTGTAAAACAAATAACCAAAATGTATATATATCATTTGGAATCAAAAAGAGTACCTAAGGTTCTTCTCTTAAAACAACATACATTCTAATCCATGCATGCATAATATATCGCCTCAAGGATTACAAAACACACCTCCAAGAACAAGAAGAACATGTAAAAGTACCTAATTACATAACAAAAAGGAAAACTACACCGAAGCCTTCCGCCACCACGGGCACTTCTACATCATTCCTCGTGATCAACTAAGCCTGAAAAAAGTTTTTACAAATCTCATAACGTGAGCCGAAATCCATTAGAAACAGACTATGATGCAGTAAAGCAGGACATGCAATCACATAGCATAAAATAGACTCAACTGTACGAGCCTTAAAATGGTTTTCTTACTCAAAAACCCCAAGTTTCCATCCAACTCACACAAGCCTCAAAACGATTTTCCATTATTAAAACCATGCTTTCAAACAATGCAAATAACGCCTAACAGTTAAAGAAAAACGTAACAAAGCATTATTTTTCACTTGGTTCACACAACCGACAATGATTCCTATGTATCGACTTTATCACACCCGGGAAAAAGGTAATAACTATAAACTCCTGCTCATTACCCTAGACCCAAGCCATATAGAGACTCGTTAGGTAATGACAAGTTCTATACGGAGTCACAACAGCGCACGCAACATACAAGGCAACCACTTCATTTACGGGCTTAAACCAAAGGAGTGAAGCATCTACCACTTCTTTACGAGGAGTAACCTGAAGGAGTAAAGCACCTACCTACGCAAGTTTCTAAACTTTTACAGAGGAGCAATGGAGGCCCACATACACACACTATCACGACACATCTAAAGGATCATTAAAAACCAACACGTAACTCGACTACAAAAACATTTAAAACTATACATTAATCATGTATTAAAAGATCCAATGGCCATCCACCACGTCATCCACTATCCATGGAGACCGAACAACATTTCAAACCTATTTCCCCCATTTTAACCAAAACATTTATATTTCGAGACTCAACCTCGAGGATTAGCTCTGAACCTCCAAAACATGATTTTCCAGACCGTACAAAAATCTCTTCATTTTCAAACCTCCCTTTTGAAAAGCATAGACATCCACGTGTCCATAATATGTAATAAATTAAGAAAAATCACAAAATATGCTTTTTATCCGAACAAACATGGTTTAAACATAAAAATCAACATTTATAGCATTTTTCAATGGTAGAAAAGCATATAATCGCACGTAGCACCCTTTAAAAACAAGATAGTCTAGGATCCTACCTCGATGAGTTGAAACTCGACGCTTCAAAAATTAAACTTCGTCGAAACAAGATTTTGTCCTAATAGATGGATAGCCTAAGTCAAGGAAAGAAAGGATCTACTAACTGATCGTAAAAAACAAAGCCCGGGTCCCCTAAAAAGATAGAGAGAAGGTGGAGCTTTCATGTAGAAATGAAAATTTCTAGGACTGGATATTTATAGACCACGCTAAAATAGGAGTTCATTCGACTGACGAAGATTACTAGAAAGTTAAAAAAAAATCTCCTCTAGCTCAGTTCAATCGATTGACTTGCCCAACTCAGTCAACTGAACCAAGGAGAACTCCTATTCCATAGCCATACTAATTGGATGTGCCATCAAAATATAGAGTCCATTTATCCTCCCTGACTCCCATGAGTTGCTTGTCGGGGAACTAAAATTTAGCATCTTTGTCTCCTTCGATCGGTTGATCTGCCAAGAACTCTACCACTGCTCTACTTTTTATGGACATCCTAGTGACGTACTTGAGATTAAACTCTGATAGTAACAGCAACCAACAGGTCAGTCTTCCTGTTAGTGCTGGTTTCTCGAATAAGTATTTCAATGTGAATGAAAACATGTAATGCCTTAGTTTTCGTGAGGCCCAAACCAAAGCCCAACATGTTTTTTTCAATGGGGTGTATCATAGCTCGCACCCGGTCATCTTCTTACTCAAGTAATAGACCGCCTTTTCGATCCTGATCTCTCCTTCTTGTGCCGGCATGCATCTCATAGTCGAATCGGTCACTAATAAATAGAGAATCAATGACCTATCAAGCTCAAGAGGCACTTGAAGTGGTGTGTTTTATAAGTACTGATACACAGCTTCGAAGGTATCTTGGCATTTTTAGTCCCATTCGAACTTAACCCCTTTCTTCAACAAATGGAGCAACAGCTCACAGGTGGTTTTCATCTTGGCTATGAATCGACTAATGAACTGTATCTTACCTAAAAACCCTCTGACTTCCCGCACGATCTTTGGAGGAGGCATTTCTATGATTGTTTTGATTTTTAAAGGGAAAACTTCAGTGCCTCATTGAGTAATCATGAACCTGAGCATTTTACCTGTAGTGACTTCGAAGGCACACTTCAGTGGGCTGAGCCGCATTTTGTATTTTCTGATCCTTTTGAAGAATTTTTGTTGCGCTATGATATGGTCATCTCGATCCTTGAACTTCATAATCATATCGTTCACATAAACCTTGACTTCCTTGTGTATCATGTCATGCAACAAGGTAGTAGCAGCCCTATGATAGGTTGCACTGCATTTTGTATTTCCTGATCCTTTTGAAGAATTTTTGCAGCGTTATGATATGGCCATCTCAATTCTTGGACTTCATAATCATATCGTCCACATACATCTCGAATTTCTTGTGTATCATGTCTTGCAACAAGGTAGTCGTAGCCCTATGATAGGTGCCCCAAGGTGTCGCGAATGCCGTCTTCTCCCTATCTTCGGGGTCCATTAAGATCTGATAATTCTTAGAGAAGCCATCCATGAAGCATAAGAGGGCATGCCCTGCTATACTATCCACTAAGTTATCAATGTGTGGCAACGGGAAGTCATCCTTAGGACCGGCCTCGTTGAGATCCCAAAAATCCACACAGTGTGTCCGTCCTTCTTCAAGACTGGCACAATGTTGGCCACCCACTTCGGATACTCAGTTACCATAAGAAATCCAACGTTGATCTTCTTGGCGACTTCTTCCTTGATCTTTAGTGCCTATTCTGACCGTATTCTTCTCAACTTCTACTTGACCAATTTGGCATTGGGATACAAAGGGATATGGTGTTGGATGATTTCAGGATCAATGCTAGGTATATCCTCATATGACCACGTAAAAACGTCTTTGAACTCTTTTAATAAAGTTATTAATCTCTCACGTTCGACTAAAGATAATGAAGAACCGATTTGGACAATTTGTGAATTATTTTCATTCTGGGGTATGTTAAGACATACATATGCATACAAATACGATTATGCTAACGTTTCATTCATAGATAATTATTATAATATTACATCATTTGAGTCTCAAAAAACTCACAAAATACAGATATTGCAGCCATTAAAGCGTGAGTACAAAATATACAAAGACTTCCTGAACAAAAAGGCTGCTTCCATTGCGCTAGGTTTTGATTGGATCATCGTGCTCCTAGTACTTGCCTCATTCGGTTGATTCCTTTCTGTAAGGTAAGCCCTCTTTTCACCTGCGGCATAACGCTATAAGCCGAAACCCATAAGAAAACACTCTAAACTTTCTAACCAGATCTCTCAACATAAATTTGCGACAACACATATCGTCCAACACTTAAAAACATTTGTAAATCAAAGAGAGGCAAATTTGACAATTATGGCATGATAAACAGATAAGTGAATAAATATGAAAGTATGTAATGCTAAGGATGTAATGTAAATACCCAACCCAACATATACCCAGAATCATGACATGGATTCTACACCGGGAATTACCAGAGTAGACTTTATGGGTAGCTAATCACCAAAGCCATCGTCAGGCCTCATTGTGAATAGTAAATTCGTCACCGACCTTCATGCTACATATGTTTTACTGCTAAATGGCAACAGCATAGGGTCGAAAACCACTTTGGGACTTATTTTCATTGCCCGCAGGGACTTATTGTCATTACCTTAGGGACTTATTATCATTGCCATGATGGACTTACTATAGGGTTACCCACCTTAAGATCTGATATGCCACGTTGGTATTAACCCAAAGTCTAAGCTACCAAAACTAGAATGCTAGCGACGAACCAGTAATGCCCAACTAATTCCATGATAAACAATTTCCATATGCTGGGGATGCACCTAGGGTGTACATAAGGAATACACCCTACAACATTTCTAAAACTGGCAACTAGGGACACCCTAGGCACAGAACCGAGAAATAGAACAATTCCAATATATCCCAACCCACAACGGTTTATACAGAATGGCCGCGATCATTTAATATCAAGGCCGCGTGTTTTCTTAAACCAACAGTAATGGCCGTCATCTGTTTACACTTAGCCGACACTTTTCTGCCTTCTTTTCTCACGACCGTGACATCATGTTGTCACGGCTGTGATGTTTCTATAAGGCCAAAAGCATGAAAACTGTATTTAAAGCTTTCTGTTATCCTCCTATTCTTAAGGTATTTTCTTTACTTTATTTTGTTTTGCATGTTCTGGATCATAGTTCATGTTCTTATTGGAAAATGGATGATAGATCTGGCCTAGATCAAATGGGTTGCGGTCTCCATTTTGTACATTCCATTTATTTATGTTTTGCATATCTAAAATCATGATGACCACAACCATTTAATGTCAATGTCGTGTGTTTTCTTAAACATCCAGTAACCATCGACATTTCTTTCCCAACGGTCACATCTATTTTTTCATATTTGTCTTGGCCGCCATATCCTTGATATCTTGTGCATTCTATTCTAGAGATATTCTGTAGAGGATGAAGGATGGAAGATCTAGTCTAAGATAAATAGGTTATGATATATGTCCTACATATCTTGTTCATTTGAGTTTGTTTTAAACCCTGTACATTGAGTATACCAATCTTAGACCCAAAAATACCTTGGCCGCAACTTTTATTTCTCACGGCTGCAACACTTTTCATCATGTTTATCGCGGTAACACTATTTTTGTCACAGCCGCGTGTTTTGTGACTTATTTTGTCATGGTTAAAACATTGGTTCCTACGACTGTGAGTTTTTTGTATGACCAGTAACTCAAAAATAGTGTTTAAACCTCTTCCGTTTACTCTGTATGGCCTATACACAGCAAGTTAGAAACAGAAACATTATTGCATGACCTTTAGGCTTTATTTGTTTAATTTACCGCTCCTTCGCATATTTTTTATTTTTCTTTTCTCAAACGATACGTGTGGCATATCTAAAAATAATAACCAAGTTGTATGACCCTAGGAGCATAGTTAGGATTTTGTTTCTTTGCTTACTTTTGTTTGAACTCTCTTTAACTTCTCATTCTATATATGTTACCTTTGAAAAGTTTACAACAAAAACTAATATTGACAAAGTAGAGGCCAACCTCATGATTTGGTGAAAATAGTGCTTAGCACCTTCCCTTTTTGTTCCTAAGCCCCCAACCCTCTTTTTCTCTGGTTACACTTTTAAAAGATTCATAGCCTTCATTTTTGTTTTTCTTAGTTTTTGTCAAAAAACAACTGGCGACTCTATTTTCTAAAAACGTGCTCGAATACCTTGGATTTTCTATTTTAAATGGAAAAGAACAATTTTTTAAAAATAATAGATATCTGGTGCACCATCTCCCACAAAAACATACCCGTACATCCGAAACTAGGCTGCGAGCTACCTGCTTCACCACCATGACGATTTTGAAAGGTTCATAATGGTTGCTATGTTCAAGCCACCAAGCCTCCACAACCCTAGGGCTTTTTGTCACGACCGTGTCATCCAAAAGCCACAGCTATGAGGTATTCTCCACCCCTCCCTCTGTACTTCAAACCTTGAATATCTGAGAACTCTTGTTTTGGCTTGTTTAGCCCAAATACTCTTCTTATATATATCCCCTTTCTGAGGTCTATGGGAAATAGTCCTAAATCCCCTATTCAATCCTCCTCATGACTCTAAACTGACTCCTGGTCCTCCTCACAACCTTAAACTGATCCTTCGATCCTTACATAACCTAAAGCGGCCCCTTGACTCTCTTGTCCTCCTCGTAACCCTAAACTAACTCACCAGTCCTTCTCACGACCTTAAATTGATCCTTCGATCCTTACATTACCTAAAACTGCACCTTGACTATCCAGTCCTCCTCATGACCCTAGACTGACTTCTGGGTCCTCCTTACGACCTTAATTAATTCTTCGATCCTTGCATGATCTAAAACTGCCTTTTGACCCTCTGGTCCTCTTCATGATCTTAAACTGACTCTTTGGTCCCATTCATGACCTAAAATTAATCCCCGTTTATCCAGTCCTCCTCATGACCTTTAATTGATTCTATGCTCCTTGTATGACCTAAACATGTCCCTAACCTTACCCAGTCCTGTTCATGACCTTAAGCTGACTCTTCAGTCTCATTCATGACCTCAAACTAATCATTGATGGTTCTGCGGTCCGTGTTGTGACCTTAAATTTCTTGCATTAATACCTATCTACATAATAAGTTATCTTCCATTCATCATGATTTGCCTGTTTGTATCATATGCATTGCCCTACGAACTATGACAAGTTTGATCACTTGCAATGGAGTACGTAGGAAGCTCGATGAAAATTTGGGTTTGACCATGCTTTTTTGTATGTTTTATTTATGCCTAAGATTAGCGGCTTAGTGAAATGGTTTGTCTCTGGAGTTTTTATATTTACTTTCACCACAAATTATAGCAAGCTCTATCAAAAAGGGGCAACTATAGACACCCCAATTTGATTAATCCGAATCTTAGGCACCCATCTCGAATGCTCCCCAATGACGAAAACATATATTTATACTCATGGATGCTCCCAAGCAAATATAACGCCAGGAGTTTAACTCAAACCCCTAAGAAATCACCATCTCCTCAAAAACCTTTAGGCCGCGACATTCTCTATCCTCACGACCGCCACCTTTTGTATGATCTTACCTTAGGCCATGTCCTTCCCTTCACGACCGTGACCTTTTTGTGATCTTAGAATAGGCCATGACCTTCTTTCTTCATGTTTCAAAAGCATCCATTGACAAATCAATGAGGGAAGGTCAAGAGGTTTCTCCATATATATACACCACAATATAAAACAATCAAGATATGAAATGTAAGTCTGAGAACCACTATGAGGAAAAATGTTATATGTGATGATTAGATGAAGCATTTTGGTCTTGAGGGTGAGTTGTGAGTAATTGGATGTGAGAGCAAAATTTATGGCTTGGTCAGTCATAATCATGGGTAAAAAGGCTTCGAGAGTGAAGTCTTGTGCCATGATCCATGATTGAGATGAAATTTGTGGATAAATAAAGTCTCCGCGACCCATTCCAAAAAGATTTGCTATGTCTTTATCGAAAAATTGATTTCTTTTCCCATAAAGATAAGTAGTGAGGTGAGTGTAATGATCACTTGGATTGGTGTTTGCTTCCTTGATAAGATTTGCATAAAATAGGCGAGTGATTTAGGGATAGACACCTTTGGGTTGATAGAATATGTATGGCCCCCAACCAATTTTGGAGAAATGAAGCAAAATATGAGGACAATAAGCATCCATGAAGCGCATGTTTAGGATTTTACCAAAAATAGGATTGAGAGATTGGAGATGATGTTTGTATAGAACTTCGGCATGACTCGTGTTGAACCATTTGTCATTTTCACCAGTGGGTTCCTCTCATGCAATCGATTTGCCTTTGCCTCCTCGAACCCTAGGTGCCATGGGAAGGATTTAAGTGAGGAAAATGTAAGGTTTAGAGGTATAGAATGATGGTGTGAGTGATGGGATTGAATTTGAACATTTGGAAGCCAAAAACTAAGTTTTTTCGAGCCCTAGGAGAGAGAGGCCAAGAGTGGGAAATGAAAAATAGTGAGTGGAATACAATTCAGCGCCCAAAGGTTTTTATAATCCCGACGATTTAGTCGACTAGAGGGGTATGTTTAGTCGACCGGACTAACTTACTGAAAGTTCATTCGACTGGAGATTGGGGCTCAGTCGACTGGATGAGCTTTTTCAGCATGCGCCTGAAGTGGTTTTATGTGTTTAAAGGCAACTCTTTTCAATTAAATTCATTCAACTTCATGAACATGCATTAGGCCCAATTTTCTTCTTATTATAATAAATCTATCCTCAATAAGTGGTTTGATAAAAATGTCCGCCCATTGCTCACTAGTGCATACAAATTCTAAAAAGATATCACATTTTTGTACATGATCACGAAGAAAATGGTGTCTTATCTCAATATGTTTTGTTCGTGAATGAAAAATTAGATTTTTAGAAATATTTATTGCACTTGTATTATCACATTTAATCGGCACAACATCGTATTTTAATTTAAAGTCATGAAGTTCTTGTTTCATGTATAAAATTGTTGCACAACAACTACCCGCAGCCACATATTCGGCTTCATCGGTAGATAAGGCTACATAATTTTTTTTTTTTTGAAAACCATGAAAGAAGTGATTTTCTTAGGAAATGACAAGTGCCACTAGTGCTTTTGCGGTCAATTGTGCAACCAGCAAAATCCACATCTAAATAACTAATCGTTTCAAAGGATGTGAACTTAGGATACCACAAGCCTATATCTATTGTGCAAATTAAATAGCTTAAGATTCATTTTACAGTAATTAAGTGTGATTCTTTAGGATATGCTTGATAACGTGCACACATACATACACTAAATATTATGTCAGGTCTACTGGCATTTAAATACAATAAGCTACCAATCATACCTTAGTAGAGCTTAGTGTCTACCGGTTTCCCTTCCTCGTCTTTGTCAAGTTTAGTTGAGGGGCTCATTGGAGTTCCCAAAACCTTTCCATCTTCCATTTTGAAACCCTTGAGCAATTCACGTACATACTTTGATTGGTTGATGAAGGTTCCATTCTTTGCTTGCTTGATTTGGAGTCCAAGGAAGAACGTGAGCTCTCCTATCATACTCATCTCAAACTCCTTTTGCATGCATACAGAAAATTTCTTGCACAAATTTTCATTAGTAGCATCAAAAATAATATCGTCTACGTATATTTGCATAACAAGCATATCTTCGTTGTTTGTTTTGACGAATAAAGTTGTGTCAATTTTTCCTCTTGTAAATTCATTTTCTAACAAAAAATTACTTAGTTTTTCATACCAAGCTCGACGAGCTTGTTTAAACCATACAATGCTTTTGTTAGTTTAAATACATGGTTTGGATAATTATAATATTCAAAACCAGGAGATTGTTCAACAAACACTTCCTTATTTATAAAACCATTTAGAAAAGGACTTTTTACATCCATTTGAAAAAGTTTAAAGTTCTTATAAGATGCATATACTAACAACATACGAATGACTTCCATCCTAGCTACTGGTGCATAAGTCTCTTCAAAGTCAATTCATCCTTTTTGATTATAGCCTTGTGCAACTAACCTAGTCTTGTTTCGGACAACAATACCATTTTTATCCTTTTTATTTCTAAATACCCATTTAGTTTCAATTTTTGTATGATCTTTAGGCCTAGGAACTAAACTCCAAACTTTATTTCTTTTAAATTGGTTTAATTCTTCTTGCATGGAAATTATTCAAGATTCATCTTATAATGCATCATTTATATTTTTAGGTTCTTCTTGTGAGGGAAAGGCAAGATGATCACAAATGTTTTTCAATGAAGATTGAGTACTTACCCCTCGTGAAGGTTCACCTATGATTGAATCCATAGGGTGATCCTTCACTATCTTCCATTCCTTTGGTAGTTCTTTATGTTCATCTTGACTTTGAGTCTCATGATCCTCAATCCTTTTGCCTTTGTCTTCCTTGATTCGCATTTCTTCCATTCCTTTATTTATATTTAGGTCATCATCAACTAGAATCTTGGAAGAAAACGGATAAGCCTCATCAAAGGTTATATGAATGGACTCGACTAATGTCATAGTTCTTTTATTGTATTATGAGACCCTAACCCGTTTTCTTTTTCAGCATTTTTCGACGCATGTTATGTGTTTTCGTTGTAGCATATTTTATATGCTTTTGATTCATGTTTGAGGGTAGAGATGCATGTGGTGAAGGTTCTGGAGGGCCGTAAAGTGTTACGGCGTGAATTTTGAAAATTCAAAAAAAAAGATATTTTGGAGACCTATAAATATCTGGAGTTAGATATTTTTCAAAAAGATATTTTTCAAAACTTCTCCAGTAAGTTTTTCATTTTCTCTCTGCCTTCTCTCTAAGTTCTCGGGGGTCCGAGGCTCGATTTTCAACGATCCAACAGCGGATCCTTGCTTTTGGCACGGTGGCTACGCAACCATCCGGTCATATTTCAATTCCAACGAAACTCGATTTTGTACGTGGTTTGAGGCGTCGAGTTTTTTAACTCACTGAGGTAGGATTCTAGACCCTACTGCTGTATAAGGGTGCTACGTGTAAACGTGTGTGTTTTTAACGATTAGATCTCAGTAGATCTGATTTTGTATCAAAGTTGATTTTTGGGTTAAAAACTGTTTTTTTGTTAATTTCGTGGATGAAATTGGGTATCGAGAGTTTCTTTTGAGGTCTCGATGTTAGGCCTAGGCGTGTGGATGGTTGTGGGTGTTAGATCGGTGTTCGGATGCTTCGATTTGGGGTTTGGATGTAGAAACCCTAGCTCAAAATCAAGTTTCGCCGAGGTTCGATCGAATGAACCATGGGGTTCAGTTGACTAAAGCTTGGATCTTGGGTTCGGTCTATTGGACCGTGGGGTTCGGTTGACTGAACCGTATGTTTTGGTGTTTTGTGAGATTTCAATAGGGTGTTCGATCGACTGAAGGTTGGGGTTCGATCGACTGAAATCCTAGGCTGTGTGTTAATGGTTCGGTGGTTGGGTTTTGGTTTTCAATTGGTGTCCTTTGGTGTTCAATTGATTAATTTATGGGAATTAGTTGATTCAAATACCTTTGGGTCCCTTTTGGGGTTCAGTTGGTGGTATTATGGTTTCGGGGGTCGTGTGGTGACCTCGTGTGTTTGTGTGATGCCGCCCTCGGGTGTGACATGCATGGTTGGTTTTAGGTTTTGTGGCACGATTGTGTGAGTGCTGGTTATGTGCGCGACGTGGGGGTTCGTGGTTGGATATGGGGTGTGTTTGAGCCCTTGATCCTTTAGAGGAGAAAGGTGGTGTTGTAACCTCGTGGTTTGAGGGGTTGGTGTTGGCCTTCGGGTTAGGCTTGGTTGTCCCTGT